>MU853797.1:102909-249671 GCA_033297225.1 Diplogelasinospora grovesii | reverse complement strand
TTGACCTGGCTGTGGCTGGAATTGGACGTGGCTGCTTGTGGCTGCTGAAAAGAATTGTGGGTACACTTGGCGCAATGGAGAAATGCCATTGGTTAGCATGTGGGGGGGGATCACAATGGATCAATCAGGGGATCAAAATATAGCATTTGCGGCATTCGCGCGCGCCCAAAGGGATTAAGAATCTCACGTTCATCGGCCGCTTTTAATCGGAGGAGAAATGACAATTGGCAGGGACAGGGCAAATTGAACAACACTGACGGACTGTAATTGGACTGTTATGCAGAATCTGCCAAGACGCTGGACCTTACACTCCGATGTAACCCCTAAAGTACCTAAGGACCAGCAGCGGCACAACTTCTAACAGCGGGCAACGTTGGATCATGATGATGTTGTGTAGCACGGGGCTTATTATCTCGGCCAGGGGATCTTCTGCAAAGGAAGAAGGGTCAACTATGGCATGTACGCAGTAGTTAGTACTATGGTCCAGTTTGGTTGATAAATCGATTTCTGCCATCTGATTTGTTGGGGGGGGTATGTACAAAGCTATGTAAATCTACAGGGCCATGGGTGCATGGAAGCGATGGGTGTGGTTGGTTGTTGGGTTCAGCTAACGCAGATTTCCTGTCATACTTACCTATCTAGGGAGCCCCTGCAAGTTGGCTTACAGGGCAGGCATGTACGTACATATGCTGGAGCCTGTTCTACGCCTATATTTGGGTACCGCCTGCGTAGCCGAAGCCGGCACCGAGAAGCTGTTATTAGCGAAATACAGGGATCTCTTTAGTGTAGCGATTTGTACTGGACCTATATAACTAGGCTATAACTATATCTATCCCTATAGACTGAGAGAGGTTGATACCCGCCAACCTTTTTTGTCCATCAGTCAAGTTCTCAAGTTCTCAGAAAGGGGAAAAGGGAATGATGGCGCGCTTCTCTTTCACCGTATCCGTCTTGGCGGTACTGGCATCAGTCGGTCATGCCTGGCTGCCCTCGGTAGACGACCACCACGCTGGCGCTCGGAAACTGGTGGACCGCAACGGCTTCAGCCTGTTCAACGACACGACCTTTGGGCATGAGAAGCGCTGGCTTCCCGCGTCTGGCAAGATCCGCGGTGTGAATCTCGGGAGTCTGTTCGTCTACGAGCCCTGGATCGCCAGCAACACGTGGACCAACACGATGCAGTGCACCGGTAGCGGGTACAACTCCGAGTTCGACTGCATGACCAAGCTCGGGGCGGGTACCGGCGACGCGACGTTCCAGAAGCACTGGAACACGTGGGTTACTGCGGCCGACTTCGACGAGATGATCAGCTACGGTCTGAACACCGTGCGCATCCCGCTCGGGTACTGGATGGATGAAGGCATTGTCTACTGGGATTCGGAGCATTTTCCTAGGGGCGGGGCGGACGTGCTGAGGACGGTGTGTGGGTGGGCGAGTGATCGCGGGATGTACATCATCTTAGAGTAAGTACCCTTGACACAGAGGGAAAAGAGAAGGGGGGGGGGGTTGACGATAAGGGGAGAAGAGATGCTGATGAGTGTGAAATAGCATGCATGGTGCACCTGGCGCGCAGGTTGCTCAGAATTCGTTTACCGGCCAGGTAAGTTCCAAGCATATAACGGGGAAGTGGTAGGGGAGGTATATGGTAGCTAACGATGGGGATGGGGTAGTTTGCATCGAGCCCGGGGTTTTATCAAGACTACCAGTTCAACCGGGCAACGTCCTTCCTGTCGTGGCTGCGCCGGTTTGTACACGATAACAACGAGATGCGCAACGTTGGGATGATTGAGGTTGTCAACGAGCCGCTGCAGAACCAAGGCAGTCAGACGCAGTACATGCGTCAGACGTACTACCCTGCTGCTTACAATGTAAGTACAACAAGGGAACGGCAAAGGGAGAGAGGGGGCTAACGAGGGCAGGCTATCCGTTCGACCGAGCAGTCCCTGGGGATCACGCCGAATAATTATGTTCATGTGCAGTTCATGAACACGTACTGGGGTTCGGGGAACCCGCAGCAGTATTTGTCGAATAACTACTTTGCTGCCTATGATGACCACAGGTATCTCAAGTGGTCGCCGGATGCGAGTGACGTCTCGCACGCGGGATACCTGCGGGTGTCGTGCCACGATAACCGGTCTGGGCCAGACAGTCCCACGATTGTGGGAGAGTTTAGCTTGAGCGTGCCGGACAACGTGCAGTGGAATTCGGACTGGGCACCCAGCAATAACGTGGCATTTTACAAGCAGTGGTTCGCCGCGCAGGTCATGTCCTACGAGACGTATGCCATGGGCTGGGTGTTTTGGACCTGGAAGTCGGAGCTTGGTGACTATCGCTGGTCGTACAGAGGTAAGTCACGTTAATGGACAGAAGGGGATGTGTGTGAGAAGGGCTGCTAACAAGACTGCATAGATGCCGTCGCTGCTGGGGTTATTCCGAGAGATCTGAATAGCATTGCTAGCTCTGGTGCCTGCAATGGTTATTAACTTGAGGCTAAGGATTGAGGGCGAGAGTTATTATGGGTTGATAGGACGGCTGTAGTGGATTTTGTATATACGATTTAATTTCCGATGTAACATAATGTTTAGTACACTTCCGGTGCCTTTTTTGCAAATGCATCTTGTGTAGAAAGTCTTGTCGTGCTTGCGAACAGCACTTGTTGAAGAAGAGTGGAGGCGATTCCCCATCTTCGGTTGAAGCAAGCGCAGCTTTGGAATCGGCAGACCGTTCGAATCTGGGGTTCAGCTGAACAAGTTCGTCCAATCATGCCATGCTAAACCATAGCAACGGAAAAAAATCCCACTGTTTTCTTCATCCGCGGTTAGCCTTAACTTTGCAGCGCACTCTTGCGATAGCAACAACATGGAACTGATTGAGCTCATAAGTTGATGCAACGAGTTGGAATGGAGTTCAAAGATACTATAGTTCCCGGCGTTCAGGTTTGAGTTTGAACTATTGAATTCCCAACCGGCTTCAACCGTGAACCCGTGAGAATGGAGTAATGGATAGCGCCGGCCCGCTGTTGGACAACACTAACTGCTTGGCTCGCGCTCGCTGCATGTGCCACGGCCACTCGCAAGGCTCCCGCCAGCCCACCGTCCGACGGAAGCCACAGGGGTCCAAGCTTTCTTTTCAATTGCCCGTTCCTTTGGCAACGCAGCCGATGACACAAGACAACTTTAGCGCCCCCGGACAATGTAAGTTTGGTGGAACTTTAAGTTTTCTCCAGGGTTTCGGGTCTCCATTCTCTCAGTAGCTTCTTGTCCATGAGACACAAACAAGAATTTTAACATCTTGCAATTGAACCTCTACGCTCACGAAGAGTTGGGATGGGAGCTTGACCGCCACAACTTACATGGAAGCTGTCATGCAATAACACAGCCGTCAGGAAGCTACCCCGCCATACTGCTCACCTTAATTAGCTATTTGTCGGCCTCAACAAAACAACATTCCAGCGGCACCACCATACATTCCAACACACATTTCAACGATACATTCAACAGCAACCGGAAAGAATTGGTAATTGCCCCTTCCGGGTAATCGCCGCTTATGGCGCCGATACCAGACACCCTCTCCCCACCGGGGTCGTCGTCGTACTCGTCCGACACGATGACCGTTGGGGATGGGACGTGGGATTTCACCAAGAATACCTTTCTGCTGCCGAACTTGGTCGGGTTGAACTTTGAGACTATGCAGTACAATGGTAAGCCCCTCAAACACTCTCCCGCCCTCCCCTTACCCCCTTACCCCCTTACATACCACTACACTACGGTGGGTATGTGCTGACAGCATTCCTTTGAAGGCATGGGAAATCGGTTTAGTAGCATGCCGCAGTACCACGCCATGATCCTCGCCCACGGAGTGCTTGCCGCGATTACGTTTCTGTTCATAATACCGATAGCAATCCTGACCGTCCGGTTCTACGCCTCAGCACCCGGCTACGCCGTCCGGTATCATGCGTACCTACAGGTCCTAGCCGTGGGGTTCACCACGGTGATATTCATTCTGGGATTCTTTGCAGTCGGGCCGCCGCGGAACCTCACCAACCCGCACCATGGAATCGGCGTGGCGATATATGTGTTGATCTTGTTGCAGGCCGTTGGGGGTAGGCTGGTGAAGCATATCCGGGGACGGTCGCTTAGGTTGCATTTGCATAAATGGTCTGGACGGCTCATTGCCCTGCTGGGAATGGCGCAGGTGCCGCTTGGACTGTGCCTGTACGGGTCGCCCAAGGTGACGTTTATACTGTATGCTGTGTGGATGGCATTCCTTGTGTTTCTGTACTTTGTGCTGGATTACAGAGATCAAGGACGTCGGGAATTTGTCCTGAGCGGTGGGAGATCGGACGGTGGAGGGATGCACAGTCGAGTCACGGAGGATAGGAGGTCGTCTAAGAAGGGTGGCGGCATGGGATGGTTGGGTCCATTGGCTGCTGGCGCGGGGATCATGGCGCTCATGAGAGGGAGAAGAAAGAATCGGGATAGGGATACGGAACGCGGACACAGTCGCTCACCTAGCCCGTCGAATGTGACGTCTCACAGACATCGACATGAGTCGGAGGTTATTCCCTCCCCGCGAGGGTCGGACAGCTACTTTGATGAGAAGAGCACCAACGTTCATTCACGACGACGGGAGAGTGGTGGTGGTGGTGGGGGATTCATGAAGACGCTCCTTGGGGTAGGAGCGGGATTGGGCGCGGGAGCATTAGTGGGGAGGATGCTCGGCCGGAGGAACAGTGGTAGGAGGGGCGATGAATCGGAATACTCTGCTGTTGCGACGGACACCCCGAGCAGGGTACATCGGCCACGGCGGAATACGGCGCCTCCTACGGAATACAGCGACTACAGCGATCTAACACAGGAGCCCAGACGACACAGCTACCGCGATCATGGAAGGAGAAGTCCGCTCCTCCCGCCTCCGGGAGATCCGGTCACGGCCGCTGCCGCTATTAGCGCCTCTGAGCCCCGGCCTGTCGCGAGGCCGCCGATGACACCCCAGCGTTCGCACGGTGGGCGCTCGAGGTTCGAGAGCATTGATGGTTCGGATTATTCGTCTTACGTCAGCCCTTCGAGAAGACCATCTACCCAGAAAAAGAGCGGTGGGGTGGGCAAGGGAATACTTGCAGGAATTGGCTTAGGCTGGTTTGCCAAGAAAGCCAAGGACCGTCGAGACAGGAGAGAGGAGCGACTGAGGGACGAGGAGGATAGACGCATGGAAGAGGAGGAGCGGAGAGCGGGCAATCGGACATCGAGATATACTGGCGACGGCTACCCTACCCCTACGAGAAGAGAATCACAACGACGGCGTCCTACCCGCCCGCGACCTGCGCCGTCCGCTACCACCGTCTCGGCCTTCACCGAGGAGTCGTCGACAATTGAAGCCCCCAGCCATGCACCCTACGACCCAGCGCCAGTCGGCGGTGGAGCTCGCCCTCCCCCGGCTCCGGTTCCAGTACCAGGTGCGCCTCCCATGGCCCCCCCACCCACCGGGCCTGTGCCCGTGCCCGTTCCAGTACCTATCAACCCGGCAGGCCGGTCATCGAGATCGCAGTCTGCATCGCGACACGACAATGTCTTCGATCCCGTCTTGATGCCGCCCATGCCGGATGATCCTCGCGGAGTTCTGCACGAGTCGGGCAGTGAGACGTATTTTTCATCGGGTGGACGCCCGCACAGACGGCACTCAACCCGCCGCGGGAGGAGAGGTAATGGAGACCCGGAAGCAGCAGCAGCCGCCGCCGCAGCGTCAGCCAGCCTGCTAGCTGCTCAAGTAGACGAAGAGCGCCAGAGGCGTGGCGAGTCTCCGCTAGCAGGCCCGTCAGGCCAGCCGGTCAGCGTGAAGGTGAAGGTGCACGACGATAGGGATAGGAACATCACCCTGCGCAGACTCACCGAGGAAGAGATGGCGGCTTCTCAGCGGCGTGACCACTCGGCGTCTCAAGCCCCCGGAGGACGGAGGAGGCGTAACGACTCGGTTAGCAGCGTAGGTTCGACGGGCTACGACACTCCGACCGGTGGTGGGAGACGGTACCGCCGAGAGGGGAGGCCGGAGGCGAGGGATAATTCCAGGAGCAGCACGGGAAGAGCCGAAGCTGCTGCTGAGTCGCATGTAGAAGGCCAGGAGTCTTCTTTGGCAGCTGCTCCTCCGCCACCCCCGCCGCCCTTTGCACCGCTCTCCCCGCCGAACCCTGCTTTTGTCCAGGGTGGTGGTGGTGCTGGCCGCGGGAGAGCAGGGAATAAGGATTCGGCGTATTACAGCGGTGGACAGGCTGGTCCGTCTGGACAGGTGCCTGCTGCGGGCGCCACTATGTCGAGCCTAGGTGGCAGTCCGGCGGGTGGAACCCACGCTACGTGGAGTGCCATTACCCCGTCCCCGGGCGGCCCTCAGGGGTCGCTTGATCATACGCCCTCTGCGGCGGATAGGAGGAGGAGGAGGAGACTGGAGAGACGGGATGGAAGCAGTCGGCCAGCGACGGCCACTGTTGATTTTGAGTGATGGAACTGCAATGACAGCAGTCTGATCTCCTGATATGATTTCCTTTTTTGTTTTTGTTTTGTTGATATATTTTGACATGCATCTGCATGGCGTTTTACGGGAGAGGATCATAAACCCACATATATATATGTACAGACTGCTCGACTTAAGTTAAGGGGACATGATATGCATGGCGTTAAGGATGGATAGGGATGGGGATGAAAAAGGGATTTTCATTTCATGAAGGAATGTAGTAACGCTGTAACTACCTTACGCTTTATATATTAATGAAATGACCTTTGGTTTCTCATCTTTAGCCCCCTTTCCACAGCTCTCTCTCTCTCTCTCTCGTCTAACCTCAGTATGTTCCTTTACTTAATGCACACCTGCACATCACCTCTCTCAGTGGATGACACATATGAAGTAGGAAGGCGACACCCTGCGTCTAATATGACTAAGAAAATAATTATAACGAACAATTCTGGGTATCCTGGAAGTTCCTAACGCTTCCCAGATGTGGATACTCGAAAAAGGAGACAAACATGGTTTAGTTAGAGAGACACTTTTTTAAAGGACACCGACTGCGACTTGTTAATATTAGTAGCCCCGAGTAGCCCCCAACTTAGCTTAGCCATCTCATACCTGCTAGTTCAACCCCCTTTTTATGTGTACTGTATATATAAGGAACCACTCCCACCTAGGACCTACCCACCCACTCCTGCAAGGCGAATGAATTGGGTTATATATAAGACAATCCTTGTGTGTCACCCCATTTCATATTCTCATACTACTTACTTACTTACTTACTGCAGCTAGCCCCCCCCCCAATCAAAGTTTCACTATTCCTTAAATACCTACTTTGATGAATAGCAGATAAGCTCCATATCATTGACTTTTGACCCGAACTTACTACGTAGAATGATAATAATACCGGATGGATGATACCACACCATCGTAAAAAAAAAAAAAAAAAAAAAAAAAAAAACTACACACAAAAGCCCCCCTCCCAATCGTTTGCCCCCCCTATCCCTCGTGTTATGTTTCATGTTACTTACTTACGCCTAACGCTGAAAGAAGGGATGGGATGATTTGCCGTTCCAAAAAAACCAAGTTAAAACGCCCCCCCTCCTCCCGCGAACCCGGCCTGATAACCATGACAAAAGTAAAACGCCCCCGCCGCCGCTCCCCCCCCCCCGATATCATATATAACCATGATAATCCAAAAGAAAAAAAAAAGAAAAATGGTATCAAGAACCAACCCTCCCACTACCCTTAAAAAAAAGAAACAGACTGATACCCCCCCCCACCCCCACACCTCGTTCTTTATAAAAAAAAGCTTCCCCAACACAATCCCCTGCCTCGTCTCATCACTTTCCTCAGAAAAGTCACAACCCCCTTATCTCATCCCACCCTAATTCCCCCCCCCCCCTCGTGTTTGACCAATGTCAAAATTTATATATGATGCTTTGAGTAATGATAATTCGTGTCAATACAGACAGTCCAAGCCAAGCCAAGCCAAGCCAATTCTCCCATCTTTGATACTAGTTCTTCTCTGGTTGTTGTCTCGGTTTAAGAAAGCCTACCTAATTATTTCCTAGGCCGTCCTCCTGGGCCCTGGCCCTGGCCCCTGGTCCTATTCGCACATCAACTCTCTGTGCTGATGACCCCAGCCGACATCTGTTGCTGTTGCTGTTGCTGTTGCTGTTGTTGCTGTCCACTGGGTAGTACTAATGGAAATCCCATCATGATTCCAACTCCAACTCCAGATCCAGATCCAGACCCAGGCAGCTTTTGCGCATGAGGATGATTATTATTATTATCATTCGGATGCTGCTGTCTCGGCTGTTGAGATCTTGGTCCAGTCATCATCCGATGAATCTGCGGAGAAGGTTCCAGTCCTGGTCCTGGTCCTGGTCCTGGTCCCAGTCGAGGATCGAGATCGTTCCCAACTTGAGGAGATGCTGCTGCTGCTGCTGCTCCTCCTCCTCCTTGTCTCACAGGCTGTTGTTGTCGTTGTTGAACTTCCGATCCTGTCCTCATATGAGCTTGATTACGAGGGGATACTGCTGCTGCTGCTGCTACTATCCCTGTTATATCTCGCTCGAGGATCGTATCTCAGTTGAGGTTGAGGAGACGCCGCTCTCACAGCTTGTTCTGATCCTGGTTCTGGTCTCCATTGTAGCTGCGGCAAGGGAATGAAGTAAGGATCCGATCTATCCGCAACATCTCTCAGTCTCGGATCGCGACGATACTGTGATACCTGCGTGTTGCTGCTGATGCGCACGTCTCCTTGTCGACGGCATTCTTCAAGATAGGCTGCTGCTTGCGCCTGTAGCATTTCTGGGGCAGGTGGGGCGGCAGGTTCCTCCATTTTTACAGGCGACAGCCATGTCGGGATTTGGTAAAACCTTTTGTTCTCGCCAGGGACCTTAGACCAGTATTCGACATTCTTGCCGCCACCTGCCGGTATTTTTCTGACAAAGTGCGCCGGGATCATCACCATCTCCATCATTTTCCCGGAGGGTGGCATACCTGGCAGCTTAAACGGGGCCCGAAAGTAACTTCCGGCAGCTATGTCGTCCGGATGTCTACGGACTACTGCCGGCGGGTGCGGGCGGGTCATTAGCAAGACACCTGGGTGGGGGGCTCGGGCGCGTCCCGGGGTGTTGTTGGGAGGTGCTGTCGACGCTGCTGTCGCCGTCGTAGCTGTTGTAGAGTTCGCTGCAGCTGATGCAGCTGATGCAGCGGACGCAGTTGATGCATTCGACTTTTGTCGCGCCATCTCTTGTGCGACCAAGGCTTTTGCTGATTGTCCCATGGCTGCCGACAGCGCCGCTGCTCCTACAGATCCCCGGGCTGCAGCTGATGCAGCTGATGCAGTTAGTGAAGTTAATGAAACTCTCTTCAACTGTTCTGCCGCTGTTTCTGCTGCAGACTCCGAGTACCGCAACTTAGACGGTCCTCTCTCCGCAACACTGCCTGTTCTACCCGCAGCGTTCCCCATCGAATTGCTGTTAACTGAACGAGGCGAAGATGCCGCTCCTGCTGTAGCCAAAGGTAACGACCGAGCGTCCTAAGCTCGGCTCGTCACCGACGGTCGTCGCTGCGGCAGTTGTTGGGGCACCGCCCCCGACAAGCTAAAACTGCTTGACGAACGTCGTGAGAACGTCCCCGGAGCTCCGGTAGCTGACATGGGCATCGTGATATCCGGTTCTCCCGGTGCGTCTTCCCCGTCCCCATACAACCCCGGATGTCCATCCGGCAACCGCTGCGCACCGAAGCCCACAACCTTAAAGATATTCACCCGTCCCCCGTTCGTCGCCGTCTGCAACTGCTCATGTAGTCTCGCAAGCTGGTACTGTCTCTTAATCGGTTGTAATACCGGCTGCGGGACCACAGGCTGCGGGTTCCAGTGCGCCAGGGCCGTCATCACCGCGGCCGTTTCTTCGTCGCTATCGACCGCTGCCGCATCCCTCTCGTCCTCGTCCTCGAGTGGCGCGTTCGCATCGATAGCCGCTTCTGTTCCATTTGTTAGCACCCTCTTCATTTTACCCCCCCGCCCCCTCTGTGATGGGTGACTTACTTTGCTGCTTAGCCTGATTCTTCTTCTGATATGCCGCTAGTAGCATATCATACGGCAGTGACCGTCCCGGAACCGCCCGTTTGGCACCCATGCTATGGCTCTTGCAGGTCAGAGACCTCGCGCAAGCGAGTCCATTTGCCAGCGGCACACCGCACTGCTTCTCGACGTCGACCGGCCGTACCGGCTTAGCAGCCTTTGGTTTCGGCTCGTCCTTCTTCTTCTTATTCTTGCCCTCCTTCAGGTCCCCATCCGCCTTTCTTTTCTTCCCCGAAAGACCATCGGTCTTCTTGCCCCCAACTTTACTGGCCGTCTTTCCCGCGCCCACCTTCTTTACCGGTATATCCCCATCATCGTCACTGTCATCATCCCCTTTCCCGTCCACCAGACTTGCGTTGTCATCTTGTCCCAAGACTATCCCGTTCTTCCTTGCCAGCGCTTCCTCCTCCTTCTGCTGGGCGGCTTCCTTTGCCCGTTCCCTCGCTTCGCGTGCCTCTTTTTTTCTCTGCGCCTTCTCTTTCTTGATACGCAAACACTGCGCGATGTGCTCCTTCGCGGCAATCCTCAGCACGGATTTCTTGCAGTGCTTGCATTGCTGAAGATCGGGTATATCCTCCAACGGTCTACCGGTCGCAAACGTCTCGCGATGGGGTTCTTCGAGCACGTTGACGATCGGGCTTGGTGATCCAGTGGCCGTTATCATCGCGTTCTCCTTCTCTTTCAGCAGCGCCTTCCTCTTCTCTTCAAGTATGCTAGCCTCCTTCCAGTTCCCAGGCTTGACATGTTTCGGTACAGCCTGCTTCAGCCTGATCTTCTTCCCCGAGGAATCCATCATCATCATCTTCCTGTTGTTGGTTGATGATGCGACTTTGATGGTCGACTCTCCATCCATTGTGTTCGTGGCCATACAGCAACTGTCGCGGTATCCGAGTGTCGTGTGTTCGCAGGCAGACGCGTCAGTGATGAATAATTCTTCGCATCGTCTATCGGCTTTTTTTTTTCGTCGGTGAACGTGGAAAATGGAAAATGTGCGCGCGCGAGTTAAAAAGGTAGTAGTTTATCAATGAATGATACGATACGTTAAGGTCAAGTCATATTCCAAGCCTCACACATGCGCGCTACTTTACCCCAACGCAGGGCACGCGCACGGGGTGGAGAAGGAACAAATTAAGGTTATCGATACGTAAATAGCGGGGGAGGAAGGAAGAGAGAGATGCACAAAAAAGCCCACCCCAGCCCGCCAAGCCACACGTGCACATACCAAAAAACTCGTCATAATCTTATGCAGCAAACGATACCACGCATATACTACGCTCTACCTGTGAAGGAATCGCTCGATTTACCACAGAACAGATGACGTAGATCTCAAGTTATTTATGAAGATTTTACAAAGAAAGTAGCTTTCTGAATGTGCCTATGCAACGCCGTATGACCTAAAACAAGACAATCACAAGCATACCCTAAAGGGATAAGCTCATATTAAGCGGTCCCTAAGAATATCGCACATTCCTTTGCTGCTATTGTAACTAACACACACCAAGTCTTCGCTGCCCAGTTGAAAACTAAACAAAGTATACGCCGCTTCCTACCCAGAAAGTCGCCCGGAGTCCCTCCTAGCGTGGAGAAGTCACCGGTCTAAACCCCAATACCATTTCCCAAGAAAACTCAGAAATCATCACTAAGAAAAGTCAAACACTTGTTCCACCCACTCCTGCCCCTTATTGTTTGTATTTGTGCTTCTTCGTTTCCCTTTTTTTTTCAAGACTTTGTTTGAGCCCGACGTCCTGGTAGACTTCTTCGGACAACTGACTGACGATTGACTCTCGACCATAACTAAAAGCGGAGGCCCGCTAGAAACAAAGTCCGATGCAGCTGGATCGAGTGCTGGTTGCTGCGAGTTGTTGCCACCATAGCTTGTCTGACTAGGAAAGGCCTGCTGGGTTGTCGTATGCTGCGGCGGTATAAGCGGCGGCTGCAGCATGAGCTGAGGATCAATCGGGTATTGTTCTATACTGGGCTGCTGCACCATAGGCTGGGGTTGGTCCATAGACGGTGGCGTTTCCGGCCACTGCTGCAGGGTGAGCGGGGGACGGATCTGATGCTGTGGGATCACGGTTTGCGGCAGTATCCCAGGTTGCTGCTGCATCGCAGGCCAAGGAGCGCTCGCATACTGCGGTGGTGTGGGGTGCTTCGTCAAAAGTCGGGGATCAATACGTTCTGGTTGTTGGAACAATGGTTCCTGCTGCTGCATCATGGTCTGTGTGAAGTATGGTGGTAATTCGAACTGCTGTAGCGAACATTCCTGCTGATGCATCTCGGATTGCCAATCATTCCAAGGCTGCTGTATCACGGGCGGGGGGTAACCCAGTCCACCCGCATCGAGCGCAAATGGCCTCTGCGACTAGTAATTCTCATAGCCCGTCTGGCTCGGCACGGTCTGCTGGTACCCCCGATGGTGCTGCTGCATCATCTGCTGCGGCTGGTGATGTTGCTGCTGCGGAGTCATGAGATCGTGGAACCACGGGTGCAGCAGCGCGTCGTGGGCCGAGATGCGCAGTTCGGGACGCAGCTGGAGCATGCGCTGGAGCAGGTCGATGCCGGTCGGGTCAATCTGCGGCAGAATGCTCGCCAGCGGCTGCGTCAGGTACGTTTGCCACGTAGTCTTGTACTCCGGGAACTGCGACAGTCCAGGCCATGTCCGCTCCGTCGGGGTGCCCATGATGCGGAAGATGCGGATGATCTGATCCTCGTTGGTGGTGCCCGGGAAGAGAGGCCGCCCTGAGTACATCTCGGCCATGATGCAGCCGGCCGACCAAATGTCGATGCTTGTGTTGTAAGTCCTACTCCCCAGCAGGACGTCGGGCGCTCTGTACCAAAGGGTGACGACTTCGTTGGAGAAGGTATTGACTGGAATGCCGAATGCTCTGGCGAGACCGAAATCTCCCAGCTTGAGCGCTCCCTTGCTGTTAATCAGGAGGTTCTGCGGCTTGAGATCACGGTGAAGAACCCTGTTCTTGTGGCAAAAGTCGATGCCCTTCAGCAGCTGGTACATGAAGGACTTGATCACCATAGGCTTCAGTGCGCCCCTATCCCCCTGCGTGTCCATGTATTTCTTCAAGTCGCCGTCCATGTACTCGAACACGAGCATGAGCTTGTTCTCGGTATGAATAACATCGTGAAGCGCGACAATGTTCTCGTGTTTCAGTTCCTTCATCAGGGAAATCTCGCGGATTGCCGTGCTAGGAGTACCCTCCTCGGAATCGAGGTGTATCTCCTTTAATGCGACGAGCTCGCCCGTCTGGCGATTGCGCCCCTTGAAGACCTACATGTGCGTCGCGGTTAGTCATAGTGGCAACAAGACCCAGCGCTCCCGAAACACAATGACTCACAGTAGCATAAGTGCCCTCGCCCAGCTTCTCCAGCTGCTGGAACGAGTTCGGATGCCGCTTACCGTCCATCATTTGTATGCGACGGCTTGAGTCGGCGACTGGTGTATTGGTAGTTCTCGTAGGGGTCGACGACGACTGATCTGCGGGAGCGGGATAGATGGCAAAGTGGGCAGTCGGCGGAGGTTGCGGGACCGAGGGGTTCCGCCCGAACAAGACGCTTCCGACAGTCTCTATCTTGCGGTTGCGTAGGAGCGTGCGGGGAGTCTCGTCAGGTGCAGTCGACTGAGACCCGTGGGAAGCCGTGTTTGTCGTGGAGCAGAGATTGCGCGATGCAGTCTCTGCAGCCGAAGAACGAGGACCTATCTCTATCTTTAGGGTGCAGCGGCGCTCGGGAGCAACCGCTGGCGAGGAATTGTTGGACGGGAGGGCTTTCGAAGGGTAGCTAGCTACTTTGGGGCCTTGGGTTGCTACGCTGGGTGGGGTTTGAGGGAGATGGACGGACGTCAAGGTTGAGTGTGAAAGGCGGAAAAGGACGCTCTACGTTGGCTAAAAACAATGGCCTAACCGCAGAAATGTCTCGGAATAACCCAGGGCAAAAGATGGGATTGTGTCAGATGCTCAAACAGGAAATTGGTCTAAATGGAAGAAGCCCAGGCCGGTCTGGTGCTGGGCGGTTATAGTGTGTACCAGTCATCACTGGGTGGGGGAGCCAAACCGATCGGCTGCGCCTGCCATGTCGTCCCACCTAAGGGACCACCCCGCCGAAGGAGCCCCGCCCAATTGTCCGCACGTGTAGCTTGTGAAGGTGGACAGCATTCACTCAATGTTAGATACAGCTCTCCACGTGCACCAAAATATTTTACACTGACAGTAAAAAAACGGAGCCAAGTGTTGTACTTAAGTAACCATACCTTACATGTGACACACAGCTAGGCGCTCAAAGCTCCTTGACGCAGATAAACAGATATATACAAAACGCGCAAACGGGTATTCCTACGCTACGCTGTCCCTGCTTTGGCTCAGATAGCGTCCCACACATAGCCTGTTCGCCCTCATACAGTGATAACCTAATGTCCAAACATTCCCATAATACCCCCCCTCCATTCTTCAGGATTGAGGCTCAACCTCCATCATATCCAGCCACTCGAGCGCGAACGCCGTCACAATCCGCGCCCAGTCCCTGACAGTCGGCATATCCAAATGCTCGCCATCATCGTTGATGGTATGCCACACATCCGGAAACCGATCCGGTATGAGATGCAATATCGGCACCCCTCGTGCCATAAACGGGACATGATCATCTCCGATCCTCCTCACCCTGAATGATGTCTGATACGCCTCCGGTAACAACGGCGTCCCCCCTCCCACTCCATTCCCTCCCTCCGATTCCAGTAACCCCAATCCCCTCAGCCTCTCCTCAATTTTCGCCATGTTTTGATAAGCCCAGTGCGTCGTCTGAAAATAACTGGGCACTTTTGGATTTCTTGCCCCCAACAGATCCAGCAAGACAAACAGCGTGATCTGCTGCAACGGGTTCCTAAAGTTACTTCTGGCCGGATAGAATGTGTTTTCCCACTCATCCGCCAACGATCTCGCTCCATACAAGCTATCCGCGTCTGTCCACGCAACAAACGCCTCCTCCCCATCTAACAAGAGTATTTGCACACCCATGTCCATCTCGGGACTCCCGCCCTCCCCCAACTCCGCCATCTCCGTATGCATCTGCGTCAGGAACCTGTCCAACTGCTTCGCCACGTGCATCAATATGGCGCACGGCACGGCGCTGTCTGTAGCACCTATGAACCCCTTCGGTTCAATCTTTGAATCATAGTGCGCAACGAGCGTAAGGAGGTTCGACTGTCCGGGCTTTACCCACGGGGGTTCCCTCCTAAATACCAGGTTTTGGAACGGGAGCTCCTTGTTTCCTGGCGTTTTCTGTGTCGAGTTTTGCCATTGTATTTCCCACCTCGGTAGCTCTCTCGAAAAGTAGGATACGAAATGTTCCTGAACGATCCGCTGCCCGTCTGTACCCGGGACTCGCGGGATCAATATGGGAGACAGCAGCCGCCCCGTGTGGATGTCAAAGTCCGACTCGTCGACGACAGCGGGGACAGAGCGGAGAAAGGCGTCCGAGAGGGGTTTGTACGCCGACACAGATGGGACTAGTGCTAATAAGTATTCGTGCAACGGGACCAGCCCGAGTAGTTGCAGCAGCAGTAGTAAAGGTAGGGAGCGGAGGAGGCGGAGGAGACGGGGACGCGGGAGGTGGTGGGTATTACTGGCGGGCACCACCACCACCGTGGCGGGGTGTCTGTGTTGTTGGTGGCGCATCGTTGCCTGCTGCTGCTGCCCCAGATGGCCGCGACGCGTGGGGCTCAGCTTCGCGATGTCATGCTACAGTACTGTACAGCCGGTTCAATTGGCAGCAGCGGAAAAAAAAGAAAAGAAAAGAAAAAGAATCGTGAATGAAATGCGAAAGGAATGGAGTGTGGTGTTGAAATAATGGCCAAGGAGGAGACAGATAGGTTCCGTAAATAAAACTGGAGCTTCTGTGCCGTTGCAACACCGTAGACTACTTCGTACCTGGCGCTCGGACCGTGGCTCTTTGACACGGTCGCTTTTCTCATGCCATCGGTCAGACAGAATTCCCAGCTATGGCTGGCTCTAACTTTGTTTCGAGCACTTGAAAGGCCACCGACTAATCGTAACCTAAAACATGCAGCCATCAACAAAACATGTCATCCGAGTACCCCTTCACGTCGCAAGAGCTAATGGTAGGCGAGCCGTCATTATGCTGGGATGATTTCAGGGGATGATTTCAGGCGACCACGGCTCAGGCGATTCCCCGAATCAAACCGTCAACTCAGGCTAGGGAGCTATCTCCGCGGCGAACCGGATGGCATCGTTTTCAAGGCGCAAGTACGTGGTCGACCGGATGAAGCATTGGCGGTTAAGATTGTGAGGCGCGCTTTTTTTGCCTACATGTCTCTCCTATAATCCTTTTCTATCTAGGTATCCTTGGCGATTTTCTAACATGGCAGTTCTACTTTTTAGTTCCACTAGAACTGCCGCCCACCACGTCGTGGGTATCTCGGCGTGGAGTACTGGGCCTTTGAGCGAGAATGCATCAACCGCGCCATCCTGGATATGATCGCCGCCAGCCTCCGCCAGGCCGCGGCCGCTGGTAGGCAGATATACGTACACCCGAGGCCAACGACTTATCTCCAGGCACGTAACAATCTCCGGGCATTCTCGGACGAAGCGGTGACGAGGCCGCAGCCTGCTGAAGACTTCGTCCCTGTAGAAGAAGCACATGTCACCGGCTGTCTAGGGTGGACCATGCTCTTGGGGCGCGACCTCAACGCACATTTTCGGGGGTGGGGCCGAGAACCAAGGGTCGACAACGAGCGCTACCCAGCAATCGTCTACCGGTTCGTTCCTTACCCCACCGAAGAAGAACACATTCCCGAAAAAATGATCGACACCATCGTCTCCCAGCTAGACTTCTTTCATATCACCGGGTTTAAGAGTGTCCTCTTCAACGCGGACAACTGGCGTGGAAAGGGCATGCTCGTGGATTTTTCTGCTATTGTCTCTTATCATACCGGTCAAAGGTGGTGGAAGGAGGCTGATTATGCGGTGGAGCACAAACGGTTCCGCCCTTCGGTGACGCGTGCTGCAGACCGAGGCTTATTATTGGCGCGTCCACCACCGCCTAAGCCGATTGTGCAGCGACATCGTCGTCCGCCCCCTCCTCCGGACAGGAGTTATTTACAAGAGGATCACGAGTTGGTTCAGAGGGAAGAAGACGGGGGGGAATCAGATCAGGAAGAAGACAAGGATGAATCAGATCAGGAAGAAGACAAGGGGGAATCAGATCAGGCTGGCTCTGTCGTTGACGACGACGATGGCCCCGTGTAACTCTCATTTCGTGAACGAGAGCAGCACGATGCAATTGTACACTGCGATAGCCATACCCTTTTCCAGCTCATATTGTTTTTTTTTTCGTCCCCCCCCCCCCCTTTTTTTAATGTTCATTTTGTCACATTACTTGCAAAACTGTCCTGAAGTAGTCTCTGAACACAGACTAAGATTCTGTGGGTGTGTAGTGTTGTTGCGTGGCGTGCACTGGGTGCACGCACTGGATGCACTGTTAAGGCAGTGCACCGCCCCCAGCGTGGTGCACAGCCTGCGAGCTGGCCTGTGCTCATGTACCTGTGGGGCGCGAAGATTTCCCACAGAATTTAGTCTGTGACCCTTTGGTCGTTTTTAGCCTTTAGCACCCCCAAAATCGCCATATTAGTTATCTCAGTACTAAAATAAGATTGCTTAATAAGATCATTAATTGGATGTGAGTGTAAGCCGTGACTTCTAATAAAAATTAATAATTTAGCTTATACGAGCGTCTGACTAGGTTAGAGCGGCATCTTGACGATTCCAGCCCAGTACTGTCACGGCACTGGCGGGACACCTGGCTGGGCGGTGTGCGTTTTTACTGCCGTGACCCACAGCCCGTGCGCGCGCCCAAGACCCAAGACCCCGCGCCCACCATATAGAATAGCTCTCTTTTCCACCATTGTAAATAGTTCTCTCCTCTTTCTTTAACTTAGTATTCTACGAACATAGTAGGTAAAACTTGGAGCCTTGTCTCTTCGAATACTACTACCGTCACAAGTACGCTGTTTACGCAATTGTAAACTTAACCGACTCTCTGACCCTTATCAAAATGCTCTCCAAATGTGCCCTGCTGACATCGGTGCATGCGAGAAACCAAGCCACTGAAAGGAACTCCCCCGTGTCGGCAGGGTCTCCGACTATATCTCCGGGTTTGAAAAAGACCGTCCAGTCAACAACATATTTCATCAAGGCTGGGGCAGTGGATTGAAGCTCTTCGAACAGGGTCACTGGCGAAAACTTGCCTCCTGTCTCTGCGGCAATGTACCCACTACCCCACCATTCTTTAGGTTTGGAAAACGGGTGAGCCAGAGCGGACAATCTCTCCGTATCTCCACAGGCAGCAAGCAGTTGGAGACCTTGAAAGTCGACGCCGGTTGCGTACGCGCTCTGCACCGCTGCCTTTGCTCCAGGAGACCTAGGGTTGATCTCGATGAGGCATATCTGGGGATCCCCGACCTCTGCGCCATCAACGTCCCTCAGACTCGGATATCCTGAACTGTCCGGGCGGTAAGCACGCTTGCTGCGTTGTACTCGGGCTTCGCAGTGGATAAGGCCGGTGCTGTAGCCCAAGTCCAGCAGGTGCGAAGAGATGACCCTGCCCAATTGCTTCAGTTCGTCACTCGGAAGGCCACTTGGGGAAATGATGCTCGTCTCGGCCCACGACGGTCGCCCGAGTGGGGACGGAAAGCCTTCAGCCGTTGTGGGCAGATTGTCGGAAACTTCGACGAAGAGGACCCTGCCGTCTTGAAGCACAACGTCGACATCAACTTCTGGCCCGCCGATATATCGTTCTATGACGGGCTCTTTCCCAAAGCCCTGGACGGAGCCGAGAGCCGCCTGAAGCTCTTCGCGCGTTGTGGCCAGATGAACCCCGAAAGAGCCTCCTCCACGGGCAGGCTTCACAATGAGCGGATGGTCCAATTCACCTTCGTCTCTACCATTTCTGTTCGCAAGCGAATTTGGGGCGACAGGGATGGGAATCAAGTTTCGCATGAGCGCCTTGTCGACGCTTTTCTCCAGCGCATTGACCGGCATCGCTGGAAGCTTGAGCACGGTTGCGGCTTTGGCCGTCGGGCAAAGAAAACAGTCAGTGAAAGTCGTCAGCCCGTCCACTAGCAGAGAACATCGCTTCACGGCTGCGACAATCCGATCGGCAAGGTCGTTGTCGACGGTCAAATCCACCTCTTGAAATTCAGTAACCAACCCGGTTTCTCGGACGTGATGCTGTATCCAATGCCCGGGCTTGTCGAGAACGATCAAATCAATCCCCAATCCGGCAGCCGACGAGAGCAAATGCTGTCGGAACTCGTAGCTAAACCCCCCTCCGACTAGCGCGACTCGTCGACGCCGCCATGGCTGCTCCATGATCCAAGGGAGGGACATTCGGTCTTCCAGCTCAGACAGGACGTCCAGATCACCCGCGCTTCGATCCACGAGTACGCCGCAGACAGCATAGTCTAGCAATTCCCCGATATTCTCCCAGCCTTTCGGAGGCGCGGACACGGGAACTAGCTGCCCTGGGGTCCACGGCGAGAACAAGGCCTTTGTCTTGGACCATCTGGAAAGACGGAGATGAAAGATGTCGCTCCTTATCAGGTATCCGTTCTGGCTGGGGAGCAACAGAAATAACCTTTCACCAGCGACATCGTTCAGGTTCCCAAGCCACCATTTAAGCCATTCATCTGCAGATGACGTCGCGTTCCCTGGGGATGATTGGCGCCTTGCTCCCTCGGACCCCGGATTCCTGTCGGGAGCGCCGACATCGAATGTTTGGGCTTTGGGAATGCCGAGGACAACACAGATAAAGTCGCAAGACGTCGAGGGGTAGATTCTCCCGGAAACTACAAGCTCTGCATCTTGGTGTGTGTCAGACGACGAGGCCCAGGGTTGGAGAGACATGTGAAAACAAACCTAGTCCCACAAAAGGCAACACAAATTCGCCTCGCATCTGGTGAGCGTCTGTATTCCTCATCTTGCCGGTGCCGCTAATAGAGCAAAGCAATCAGAGGGTTTTGGACGATACGGTACAGACTGCTTCAAGGATAGCAACTGTATGCTTAGGGTAGGTAAACGCGATTTAGACTTAGAGTCCGCTAGAGGCTTGTTTCCGGCTTTGGGCGCTATTAAGGACCGTGTGCGATTCGAATATATAGGCATCTGTGAATGCTACAAGCGGAATATCGCGACGGCTGGAACGAGTCTTCTAAATTTAGACCTCTAGGCTTGACGGGTGTAGCAAGACGCCACCGTGTTGGTAAAAATGTAAGCCTCTTGTTTCGGGCTTGAACTGGTTTTTCGCTGACGCCGCCTGGCCGTAAACCCCAAGCCGCCAAGAATCAGCAGCCGCCTCTTCGGGTTGCGCCGTCCTTAAATCTTACGGCTTAACTTGGATAGATGTCGACCTATTGATAGAAGGTCGGTCTCTGTCGACCTATTAATAGAAGGTCGATCTCGAGCTTCCTCGGCGCCCGCGACCGGGGAAAGCTATGCTTCAAGTAATTGACATTTTGCTACAACCAGCAAAGGTACCCAACCCAGAGTTGCAAAACTCCGAATCGTTCGGTCTTTCACCGAGAGGCTTAAGACAGATACGGCGTTGAAACTGCAACTTCCGAATCATGGGCAGCGTCGCCGATCTCGTTGGAGCATCTTGCGAGGCCTCCATTCCATGGACTGAGATGAAGTCCCTCCTCGTCATTGGCGACATCGTTCTCGACGAATATCAGACGGGAAAAGTCTCTCGCGTTGGTTCTGACAGACCCATTCCTATTCTTCACTACACGGGGTCGACCTTCCACCTCGGTGGAGCAGCAAATGTTTTCGAGAACATCCACAGTCTGGCTCCTACATCAAAGCACATCCTCGTCGGCATCATCGGGGATGACGTTGCCGGGCACAAAATTCGGGATCTGCTCCGTGTCGGGGGACACTCAACATCACATATCCACACTGTCAAGGGCAGACCGACAACCCACAAATCTCGTGTCAGCGCCCAAGACGCCCATGCACTGCTTCGAATTGACCGAGAAGACACGGCTCCAATCCCCCCGGCAGTCGAGAGAGCTCTTTCTGAACTGACGCGAGATGCTATTTCGCACGCGCAGGGAGTGGTTATCGCCGATTACAGGAAGGGACTCTTGACGCCCACTCTCATGCTCACGATTGTGGAGGAAGCAAAACGTGCCGGAATCCCCGTCATCGTCGACCCGAAGGGAACAGACGCCAGCATATATCGCGGAGCGACAGCCTTGACACCCAACCTCTCGGAGCTTGGCAGCTTATCGGCGATGCCTACCGATGCCCCTTGCGACGTGGACAAGGCAGCGAACGATCTGCTAGGCAGAACCGGAGGCCAGGCCGTTGTTGTTACTTGCGGTGCCTCGGGCGCTACGGTGTACGACAACGAAGGAGGGAGAACAAGCGCCCCGGCTGCGGGTGTCCAAGGGCCGGTTCAAGAGGTCAATGGTGCCGGCGATGTCTTCACTGCCGCCTTCTCTCTGGCTCTCTGCAGTGGCTGCGATGTTGTCGCCTCCGCTACATTAGCGAACATTGCGGCAGGGATCGCAGTGCGGAAGAAAGGGACCTGTGTCGCAACCTTCAGCGAGTTGAGTCTGTATATCCGAAACTCCGCCTCCACCTCGCACTTCTCGACGAAGGACAAGATTTTGACCTTGGACGAGCTTACGGCCAAGTTACTAAACTTCACGGCAGATGGGCGAGCAATCGTTTTTACCAATGGTTGCTTCGATCTCCTGCACGCCGGTCACGTCCAGGTCTTAGAGGATGCCAAAAAATTGGGGGGGATTTTGGTGGTGGGGCTGAATTCTGACGCTTCAGCCAGTGGACTGAAGGGAACGAGACGGCCGATCATTGGCCAGTATGAGCGGGCACAGGTCCTAGCAGCGTTATCATGCGTCGACTTCGTTGTAGTGTTTGACGAGCCCACACCGGAGGCTCTAATTCGAGCGATACGGCCAGATGTTCTTGTCAAAGGGTATGACTACTTAGGTCAGGAACTTGCCGGGGGAGAAGTAGTTCGCACGAGGGGAGGTCGGGTTATGGCGCTGCCGCTTGGGGATGGACCGACTTGTTCAACGACGAAAATTGTTGAGAGAATTGTAGAGAGATATTCCTAGTTACTGAATCTCTCCCAACCATGACTAGTTGTAGTGACATTGATGAATTTAGCCATGACACTCCTTGCGTCTCTCTCCACGAAGGCTTTCTCCCAGTTTTTTCTCACCGTCTTGCCCGGTGAACATTTACTTCCGATCCGATTTATGTCCGCTCAATTCGAAAGTTTCACAAGCATTCCGTTCTCACTGTCTACTAGCATGGTGAATTAGCTTGGCTGTTCGGCTTTTACCGCCCCTAGAGGCCCAAAAGTGCTCACATCTCAGAGTATTGACCGGGGTGGTGAAGCCTTGCCTTTGTGCCTTTGCCACCATTCGCCAACGTCGTTTTACGCCGCCATTTGTGGGCAAAGCGCCTCAGGCCTGACTTTGAAACCAGAGAGGCGTAATGCTTCGCGACACACTAATACTTCCTGTAGGAGTCGGCTATTCTAGTGCAATTCTGACTCAGCCGGCGTGTAGGTCTAATCCCACACGAATGTGGTTTCCGGCGTCCGTTTTATCTAACCCTTGATGATTCAATTAGCTCCGGCATTTCTATTCTTGTATAGGTCCCGTCTCGGCCGTGCTAATTATAATGGTTCCATGAAGGCATACATAATACAACATTTCCGTAATAAGCCGGCACGGGAATTTGGCATGCTTCTTGGTATCTGATCGCCCAGAAGACTTAAGAGCTACAAAACTTCTGGCAAATTTTACAAGCCTCCCAGTGTTCATACATTCCAGTCTTTCTCTTATTCCGCTTGTCTAGTTCCTCAACCTCTACAAAATGATTGATACGCTGCCCAAGTCATCTTCCCGAGCTCTTATCCGGCTACGATGTGGTAGACTAGCCCCGGCTGATGGTTCCCAACCCAGCGCGCTAACCAGCGAGTAGGCGTCACAAACAACGATTGGGGTAACCATAAACGAAACCCCTGTGAATAGGTCATGACGTGCTTAATATTGCCTGCTCAGGAAAGCACGCAGAACAGTCGCTGGTGTACAGCTTGGCCAAGGCAACGGGTCCCCTGTCACCCGCCGACACTTTTGCGGAGGTACGTATTCTTGATATCCAATGAAGCTTGTCTTCTAATTAAATCCACTCTTAGCTATGGATGGGAACTCACCCCTCGGTGCCGAGTTTTGTTTACGGAACTCGGACAGAGCTGCGAGACCTGCTGATGAGTAATAGCGGTGATAATAGCGCCATTGGTGGTGCGATGCCACAGGATCTGCCATTCCTCTTCAAGGTCTTATCCATCCAGCAAGCCATATGCATTCAAGCACATCCCACCTCGGACAAGGCCCCGAAGCTGCACAGGCTCAACCCAGATTTGTATCCGGGTGAGCAGTTTCGGTCGGAGTATGCTCAGTATTATGTGTGTCCTGACCACGGATTATGTTGCAGACAATAGTGAAAAACCGGAGATGATCGTTGCGCTGACGCCATTCCGAGCTTTGTGCGGCCTGCGCCCTCTAAGGGAGTCTCTTTGCGTCCTCCACGGGTTGACGCCCATGCGGAAACTTCTGCGGCCACAGACTCTCGCGCTCGTCGACTCCATGTCCCAAGAGACCCAAGAACTAGGTCTAGAGGGCGTGGAGACAGCAACCATGATACTCATTTTCGAGGACCTCATGAATGCTGGGCATGAGCACGTACAACCCGCCGCCTTAGATTTACTCAGAATTGCAACGTCCAGTGGCGATGATGATGATGAGGAGGTCCTCCTCAGCGCTGAGCAGAGGAGCTTGTTGCAGGAGCTCTCCAGCCAGTACCCCGGCGACATCGGAATCTTCCTCTCCATCCTCATGAACTACGTTACCCTGAGACCAGGGGAATCCTTGTTCGTGCCGGCTGGGGAGCTTCACTCCTACATCTCAGGAGGTATTAAATTTTTTTTTTTTTTTTTTTTTTTTTTTTTTTTTTTGCCGTCTTTGACTGGGAAAGGACGGTTGCTGATTTGATTGGCTTGGGTAGATGCGATCGAATGCATGAGATCTTCCGCAAACACTATCCGAGCAGGTCTCACACACAAATTCCGCGACATTGAGAACATGTTTCACATCGCATCTTTTACTCCCCGGCCGCCGGAGCTGATCCGGCCTCAGCCACACGGACTCCTTCCGGGGCCGTCACCGCCGGCCTCCGTCATGTACAGCCCTACAACGGCTGACTTTGCCGTCCTCAGCATACAACTCGATCGTACCACGCCTACAATAGAGATCAAACCTTGTACGAGTCACCGAATCTATCTTTGCACAGCGGGTCGGGGAGCCATGGCGACGAAAGCAGGAGGAGAGATGCTGGACATTGCAACGGGCCACGTCGTCCTTGCGCTGGCCGGAACGGAGTTGCATGTCGAAAAGAAAGACGGGGAGCAGCAACTTGTTCTCTACGCAGCTACGTCGCAGACTTGTTTCTGAGTTTGTGTGTATTAACTCTTGGGTTTTCATGGACATTCCGAGTCGACAGAACGTCTACCACATAATAGCCTGACATCCGCCTGCACACTACGTACCTAAACAGATACGGGTCTGCCTAAGTCACCCGGTATGAAAGACTCTATTTGTATTTGTAAATCCGAGCAAGGAGGGGTCTCTCGAGACTAATGCGCCCCGGTACAGCACTCGAACGGAGGCCCACTCCGATCTATAATAGACACGAGCTTATTAGCCATTTGCTACCAGTATTATGTATATCAGTGCGTTGCATTGCAACGGCAGTGGGGGTGGCTGGAATAAACAACCATCACATCATCGACGCCTATTCAGCAGCCCTCTAATAACTAGCTTGGCATTGCACAGCACACTTTCAACCCGATACTCATTCATCTCAACTGTTCACACACTCGTAGTCCATCTCAATCGGCAACCAACCCGCCCCTTGCAGTCGTTCCCGTTTTGGCACGCGATGTCTACCTCAGTTCCCACATGGTGCATGTTCGTTAGAGTACTTGAGGGTCTGAGCTTTTTTAGATGGACCCTTAAGTATGGATTGGGGGACGGTGAGTGCGGCACGGACACGGTACGTAGTCTAACGTTTGGTGGGCACGGCCCATGACTGATAATTAACGCGGTCATGTGCGCCAGCGGTAATGGGTTTCGTCTGAGATCTGAAGACTATTACTTAATCTACCTTAGTGTAAGATTCCGAGACTGTAATATAGACCTATATTAACAGCCTTTTAAAGGTTCGTTATAATATGGGTCTTGCCCTCGCTTCGTGCCTTCTCTTACACACTCATCCATGCACCAGCTAATCAGAGCCCTTAGTCATTATATTCACCAGCTAAAATTGACTCGTTAACATTTGCAATATTAGAGGCCTCTTGCAATAAATTAGAGAGGTCAGCGCAGAAAGCAGTAACAAGTCTCTCGTTCTTCTCTCTCTCGTCCCAGTCACTATCAATTTTTAGATAATCCAATTAGCTTCAGCCCGCTGTTAGCTCTTCGCTTGAGGCTTGGAAGTGCCACACCAACGAACTTTCAGGGGTTGGAGTGTAATGCTCGGGAATCAGCGCAGTGTTTCCGTGCCCCTGTTGGTGATTGATCGGGACCACGTGAAGGCCTGCTAAGCACCACCGGTTTCTCTCCAGCCAGACTCGAGAGTCGGTCTTCAACTCGACGTCATGAGACAAGAGACAGATAGGAGGGGTCTCTGGTGCTCAAGGTGGTTTAGTGTTGGCGGCGCGCCCACTTGTTGCCGCGCCTCAGGTGATATTATGTTGGTGCGAGCCTCTATGTACGGTATCCATATATCACCAGCACGTCTGGAGACATAGGAACTACGATTTTTAACGCGCGCGTATGTTTCGGAAAAGGAGACCACGCAAGCCCTTCACGGCAAAAGATTGCACTCTGGCCCTCACAACATGTGTTGGATATACGCATACCCCTTTCCTTTCCTGTGGAGGGTGACTCCTTCGCAATGGCCCTTTTTGTGATGTGATGTGCAACAGCCAACGTGATTGACAATCATGTTGACCCAACTAATTACCTAGTGAATCTTGCGTTAACTTCTGCGCCCCTATCACAATGCCGTCTTTCGCTGCATCTGGACCGATAGAGCGACGAGTGGAGACGGCGCTTTGCTTCACGCGCCTGTTATGCATGTGCTCACCAGCCGTGTCAGGCAGAGTGGCCTTGGAGGCCACCTCAAAGTGAGTCGTGCCACCAACGCGTTAATTAGTATAAAGAGAAGCCATGGGACGTTCTTGGGAATCGTTCTTGTATCCGAGCCACAAACGCCTTCCTTCCCGCCCTGGCTTTTGCAAAAGAAGAGCGGCCCCCCCCCCCTCCCAGCTTCACAAACAACATTCTCTTCTCCAGGCCCCTGCCAGGGGTATTAGCTGCCATCATGTCGAAAAAGACCGAAGAATTACCAAAGACAACCATCCTCAAGGAATTAACTACACCTCTACCTCAGCTCGTCGACCGTACCCAAAAGGGTTTAAACAGGAGCGGCGATTGGCCAGAGATAGGTAAGTGGGAAGAGTGGAAAGATTTTACCCGAAACAAGTTGTACACACAGTTTCGGAGCATTGTTGATGCAGAATGGAACATCCAAAGCCAACCTCACCCCAAACTAACCCACTGGGATACCGAGTTCTTCGACGAAGACAACCTCGAGCACTCCATCTTCAGTCGGCACATCCTTCCCCCTGTCAATGCAGCCCTTTCCCACGCGCTCCGGTGTGCTAAGCTTGATGGCACTTACGATATTAATCTTGGTCGGGGCGGCCGAGCCCAGGGGAGACGAGGGACTTAAGCCCGACTGGGCCTTGTGCTGGCGGGACCCCAACAAAAAGAGCTTGGAGGACAGCACTCTCCCATATTATATCAACCTCCTACCCGGAGAGAGAGCAAGCTCTCCCATAAGTGGCACAGTTCTTGGGGGGGATGCAACTTGAAGATTTGACGGAAGTTTATCGTCAGTCTTGGTAATTACAACCCAGTGCGACAGATTCTCGCTTATTACTGCAGGGAAAGCCACCACTGCCGATATGGCTTCCTCGTCACAGAATGTGGAAGCTTGTTGTCCTGCGCGTTAACGCCCATGCTCAACGGGACGTAGGCTCCGCAGCAATCCGGCCCACGCACCGTCAGCCGGGCGCCCGGTTGAAGCTCATTCTCGTCATGTCTCCACAAAGCACGAACATCTCACACAGCTGTCTGAGAGTCTGCGAGACTTATCAGTGGGGCGTTCCGGGTCTTCTTCTGACCGAACCACGTTCTCAAGCTGGGGGGACGGATCTGAGTCTTCTTTTCCGACCCACGAATGTAGCTGAGGACGGATAATTACATCGTCGAGTACCGCGCAATTCCGTGGGCAAGCCCACGGGAAGGGACATCTCACCGTTCAGTTGGGGTCTGTTCTACCTGGCCTGGCTCGCTGCCGTCGGAGATATTAACACGCTGCAGGCCAAGTACCCAAGCTTCGACTTCGTGGTGGCCGCAACTAGACGGGACATTCGTCCACAACACCACGGTGCTTGCGATCAAAGAAGGCACCGGGCAACAACTTGGAGTATCCCAACCCGTCGGACGAAAGAGGGCCGAGGTGGATCGAAGTTGAAGGGGGACGGACGGAAGGTCTTGAACTCTTGCATCTGTCCGCACCCCTCGATTTCATCGAGCATGGGGGGCCAACACTCCTATTACTATATGGTCGGAGAAAAAGAAGTGCTCATTGATATCCCCACTCCTATTTGGGACGAGGACAACCAGGAGTACGGTTACTTCGACTCACTGACGTGGAGATTCGCGAGCGCTCGGGAGGAGCCCTCGACTTCGAAGAAATCGGGTGGTGGGGGCTCGAGCAAAAAGCATCGTCATCGAAAGTGATGGGATCAAGTGTTAGATGGGACGTATATCATCAGCCGGGTTATTGGCGTGATGTGCGTGTGATGTGCACGGTAATAGGCACGATGGGCATGGTGATGAGCGGGATGGGTGTGATGGGCCAGGTGGATATGACGGATAATATGATGGGTATGATGGTTGTGATGGTTCAAGTTGTGATGGTAGTTACGATGAGAATGGTTGACATGATTACTACTGGGAATGCCGGGAACGTTGGTCATGCTTAGGGTAGTATAAAAGGAAGAGGTATAAGAGGCACAGTCGTTACTAAAATTGTAGCTTATAAGAAGGTTCTTTATTCTCAGTAGGTTGGTTTCTAAAAATCGGCAGCCTACATAACGACACGACATTATTATGGTATTTCACACATTGGAACTCTCTGCATATGCGCAGCTGCTTTGGTTATGTTGTGACGATAGAATCTAAGAATCTGGTAGCCAGAAAAAAACATCAACTACGGTAAATTGAACCTTCATTTCCGTAACCACGTAACGTACTGGCTAAAAAAACAAAGGTACAGACGTCTTCCTTAAAGGTGGTCACATGGAGCCATGACTTTAGATCAAAGTAATCTATTACGTTGGCGGTTAGAAAGGCTGTCAAAGTCACAGAAGTGGTATTTTGGGCCGTTGTTGTGGGTGAGTCCAGACGAAATCCAATAAAAGTGGGGGCGGGCACGAGTACCAAAAGAATTAACTGACCGCTCTCGCGCACGGACCCTTCTATCGCTAGAGCTATGTATGTACAGTGTCGCTCCTCACTAACTGCTCGGCTGTTAGCACTCGGAGCGCTGGGCCATAGTGATGGACGTGCGCTAATAGTGATTATGTCCGCTATCCTTCAGTGTAGTTACCGATTCTGCCAGGTAAAAGAGGCGGTTAGTTAATTCCCGTCTTTTTGGTAGGGCCATCCGTACCTATGCAAGAGGGAAAAAAAAAAGATTGAGGCTGGAATTGACACGGATGGTCTCACTAAAGAACTGCAGCTGCAGCTGCACCCCCATTCATTCGGACGGGAGTTTATTACACTACTGCAGTCCTGCAAGTGTTGCCCGTTGGGTAGTGTAGTTAACTAACGGGAAAGGTTCCTGTTGGCTGTCACACTTTTTCCTCCGTTCAATACCTACCTAGCCACGAGACAGGGCCTAAGTCTAGGCACTGGAACCAACCAGTGGGGATCGGGGGGGCGGCTGGCTCAGATGCTAGCCCGGGCGGCTTACAGCGCACCACACCACCTCACCGCACCCCCCCGAGCGGTTAAAGTTTGGGAGGTATGACGTCGATCGTTTAGTACCTGCCGAGGTCTTGTTCTTGCAGACAAAGACAACTGGCCAACCGACACCTCACCATCCATCCCATCATGTGTAGTGGCTGGGCTGGTAATTATTAACCTGGAAACTGTTGGTTCCATGAGCTGGACTATTTCTTCCTGTAAAAATACAGCCTTACCTACCTACCTACCTTTGTGTTATTAATCAAAATGAAAACCTACCCGACACTTACAAACAAAACACTTCAACTCCAACAACTCCAACTAGTCTAACGTGGATGCGCTTTGATCTACACCGCACCGACACCCGACACCGACTACCTGCATTGGACTGAAACCGAACCGACACCTGCTTGATTGACCACGCGCACACAGCTAGCTAAGCTACCTCGAATCAATTCCGGGCAGTGACATACATCTTGATTGTAGGATTGTAAGAGGATAGGATGCAAACACCTACTACATTCCTCCCCGCGTTAGGGCACGCGGCCTCCGGCGCCGGGGGTACCGTCGTGTCCACCCTCACCACCTATCCCCTTGACTTGGTCAACACCCGTCTAAAAGTCCAGCGGCAGTTGCGCCGCGACGGCGTTTTACGGTCTGGGGACGAATACCACGGCGTTGTGGACGCCTTTAGCAAGATCTACCATAGAGAAGGGGGGATATCGGCCTTCTGTGCGGGTCTCGGGCCGGACGTTGCAAAGTCGGCTGCCGACTCTTTTCTGTTCTTTCTGTTCTATACTGTAAAACCTCCCTTGCCCCCGCCCAACCCCTATATATATCCCTAACCTTTGGTATGGTACAGTGGTTCCGAAACCGACGTCTCCAACAACATCACAAACACCTCGACGCCCTTGAAGAACTCGCTGTCGGCGCCGTGGCAGGGGCATGTGCAAAACTCTTCACCACACCCGTCAGCAACGTCGTCACGCGCAAGCAGACCGCCTCTTTACTAGACTCCTCCGCCAATGATGGCGACAGTCAAAAGACGTTCGGAGAGGTGCTGGCCGAAATCAGACGGGAAAGGGGGGTCCTCGGACTATGGGCCGGATACTCCGCCAGTCTGGTCCTCACGCTCAACCCGAGCATCACCTTCTTCCTGCAGCAGATGCTCGAGCGCACCGCACTCATCCCACGCTTACAAACCCGGAATCCGGAAGGTGCCACGACGACCTTTTTACTCGCCGCCATCAGCAAGGTCGTGGCCACAACCGTAACATATCCCTTCCAGATCGCCAAGGCGAGGGTTCAAGTTTCTGGGTCTGCACCAACTGAGAAGGCTGTTGTGACGGACGACGAAGATCTGATCAGCCTCGCGGAAGAGGAGCACTTGGACGAGAAAAAACCCAAGGCTCCTGCAAAGAAGCTCGTTAATGGCGTCCGACACGTGGCGTCCGACAGCATCTTTGGCACGGTATTCAGGATAGCACGGACGGAAGGTGCCGGAGCGCTGTATGATGGCATCGGAGGCGAACTGCTCAAGGCTTTTCTGAGCCACGGCACCACGATGCTCGCCAAGGACGTGATTCACCGGCTGATTGTACGGCTGTACTTTGCCATCCTGGCTGCCCTGCAGAGGTATCAGCCGGATGTGCTGCGGTCGAGACTGACCCAGAGGTTGAGCGGGTTTACGGGAAAGCCGAACCATCGGCCTGTCCCGACTCCAGCACCAGAGGCGACGACGCCAACCCCAAGTACGACTGAAGTACAAGCGAGTCCGGTCGTGAGTGCCAAAGCGACGGGGCCAGCTCCAACAGAAACGAAAAGTACAGCCGGGACTGAGTCGACTGCCGGCGCGAGTGAGGCGCATAACTCGTACGGGATGACTGGTGCAGATGAGGGGAGCCCAAGCACAGTCGGGATCACGACTGGGGGGACGAGGCTCAGCACGATAGGGATGAGACCAATCAGAAGGCCGGGGAAACTGAGCGAGGATAATGTCCGTCGACTAGGAGCAAGGCGGCCTAGGAAAGTGGATGACGATGGTAGGAGTGTCGTGAACATGCTGGAAAGGAGTCAGAGAATGATTGACAAAAGGAGGGGGTAGTGTACCATACCTAATGAATTATGAATTGCACTCAGCACAAGAAAAAGAGAACCCTTGGCTTTCACCAGGCCTAGCATTGAAACACCACACCAGATTTCTTGACCTGATTGGCACCACCAGCTGCATAGCCAGTGCCTTCACTGCGTAGTTCGACCAGACCAGGTTTCATTTTCTCCTTCTCCCCTTTACCCTCTTTCTTCTCTTTTCGTTCAGTGAGGTCAGCTTCGCACACAAAACACCTTACACCTTCTCCCTCATGCGGATCAGGCTTCATGAACTTGTCCACGCAGCTTTTACAGAGGACATGCCCACAGGGCTTAGCCAGCACCGCCTTGCCCGCGTTGCTGAGAGCCTTTTTACAGGCTGGGCATATCCTCTGCTTCTCCTCTTCTGCAAAGTTGACCGTCACCAATGAATGCAGAGAATAGCAATGCGGCCTGTCTTCTTGGGAGGCAGGGCAGGTGGGCTGCAGCTTGGTCTTTCTCTTGACGTCGTGCAGGGTGTTGTTTTTGTTAGACGATGGCGTGACCGACGGCGCCCAGAACGACGGGAGGGTAGGCTTCGCAGCCTTTTCGTCGTCGATCGCCTTCCGCGCCTTGGCCCGTTCTTCGGAAGCTATACGGGCTACTTCGTCCGCGTCTAGACTGAACTTTCTCTTCCTCCCTCCCGCACTGCTAGACTCTGCAGCGTCCTGGGATGGCACTGAGTGTGGGTTAGATGTAGAGGCTTTGCGCTCAGCCTTTGTCTTGGGGTCCGCGATACTCGTCGTTAGACCGCTGCCACGAGAAGCAGCGGTCGCTGAGACGTCGAGACCGGCCTGCGTGAGCTCGAACTCTCGTATCGCGCGCTCTTGCGCCTCTGCATCTTGCCGGACCTGCTGCTCAGCAGCGTCCCGCTCCTCTTGCTCGCGGGCCTTCTCTAACCGCTTGATCTCCTTCTTCTGGGCCAGTATGTTGCTCAGCGCGCATTCCCTGCAAAAGATGTCCCCCCCTGTGGCGCAAGCGACGGGATCGATGGCCGGTTCGAGGCACAGGCTGCAGGAGGCGAACGGGAGGAAGGACTCGCTGGATAGCCGGGCTGATGAAGCGCCCCAGGCGGCCTTGGCCATTTGGCGCTCGTGCGAGGTGAAGATGGAGCGGCTCGTGTTTCTTTTGCCTATGCCGTCAGAGACTCAGTTTCTACATAGAACGAATGCGCAGAGCTAGGAACCGGTGGGTGCTTACTGTGCGCCATGTTGAAACACTGGTCTGAGCTGTCGGACTGTGTATAAAATAGGGTATTTGAGGTTCAATTGGCAGGAACGGAGGGTGTTGGCTGCTCGACAGCTAATGGTATGAGGTAGGCGCGGGTTGCAGTTCAAAGAAACGACCGACACTTGAAAGTGGAGTCCAGCCTTATTGTAGTATACTATGTAAGATCGGAATCTGCTGCACCAATTTGGCGAATCGCCAAAAATTTAGCGTGTCTGACAAGGGGGTCCATTACAGCACGCGAGCCCTGCAGCCGCAGGCCGCATACAGTACCGTGCCGCAGGGTTGGGCTGTCCTTCAAAATGACGCAGGGCCCTCTAACAGTATAAACTTTTGACAACTCTCTTTGGCTGACCTCCGGGTTAGTGGAAATCGAGATATCAAAATATCCGTTTGCTCATTTTTACATGTGAGTGAATTGAGAGCTTCGGTGCCTCCGCACTTCTGATGTCTACATCTCTTTCGAGCATCATGGAGACATACAAACCGAATTGATTGTATTGGCATTATTTTGTGTTCAGTGGTTTGAGTATCTCCCACTGAAGGCGCGCGGCATCTCCGTCGCAACCATGTCAACGCCCATGCCGTCCGGTCCCCGGCCGGGCCCTCCCCAGAGGACCCCAAGCCTACCATGGCGCATGACGTCCGCCATGGTTATGGGCACCGCGGGGGTTGTTTCGAAATGTTTCCTGTACGGGTTCAACAGAGTGGAAGTCACCGGACTGGGCCGGTTCCTGGACGTGTTGGACGCTCGGAGAGACCCTGAGAAGAGGCAGCGGGGGTTGATAACAGGTATTTCCTCTCCCAGTCTCCCTTTCAGTTCTCACTCATACTAACTAATTTTTGTATAGTATCCAACCACATTAGTGTGTATGTTCTCACTCTATGCACTCACCTCAGGTTCATACTTACATGTTTGGTAGTGTCGACGACCCCCTAGTCTGGGGCGTCCTGCCCCTGCGTTATGCCTATAACCCCAGTAACCTCCGCTGGAGTTTGGGTGCTCACGACATCTGCTTCAGCAACAAGTATGTTTACCCCCTTCCCCTCCCCCCCCTTTTCAATCTCTTACTTTCCGCTCATTGTTGTCAGGTTCTTTTCCAGCTTTTTCACCTACGGCCAAGTCCTGCCCACCCACCGTCTCAAACACAGTGAACACGGTGGCCTCTTCCAGCCGAGCATAGCACAAGCCATCCGTGTCCTGTCCACCCCTCAGCCGTTTTATAGCCCCAGCTACCCCTCTTCCCTTTCATCCTCCTCTGCTACGCCCTCTGGGAGGTCTCCCGATTCTCCATTTGGCTCCCCAACCCCGCTGACCCAACGAATCACCACCCCCGCCACGGCCACACTCACCTCCGACCCCTTCGCCGAGGGTTCCCTAGTCTACAGCACAACCGGCACCGATGTCATCCCCAGTCCCGCCGCCTACCCCGGTGTCAACAAGTATGGCTGGGTGCACATCTTTCCCGAGGGCATGGTCCACCAGAACAAGGCCGTCGACCTGCGGTACTTTAAATGGGGCGTAGCCCGGCTCATTCTCGAGAGCGACCCGCCCCCGGATGTCCTGCCCATGTTTATCGACGGTACGCAACATATCATGCCTGAGGACAGAACATTCCCGCGGTTCCTGCCGAGGGTGGGGAAGAAGATCAGGGTTGCGTTTGGGGAGGTGTTGGACTATGAGGAGACGTTTGGGGATCTACGGCGACGTTGGAGAGAGCTGGTCCGGAAGTCACAGCAACCACAGCAAGTACAACGACAAGAGAGTGCTGGTTCTGGTTGGGGCAGTATTTTATGGGCGTCAACCGGTGGTGCGGGTAAGGGGGTGAAGGAGGGGGAGGGGGAGGGGGAGGGGAAGCTGGTAGTAAAGAAGGGGGAAGAAAAAACAAACGGGGACGAGGAAGTGAGCCGCAGGGGGGGAGACATACTCAGCGATGAGCTCAAGTACTCCCGCGAAGCACAAGAAATCCGCATCGAGGTTGCCAGACGGGTTCGGGAGGAGGTGCTCAAGGTTCGACGGTCATTCGGCAACCACTACCCGGACTCACACCCACCCTTTGGAAGAGCAGAGACCTGGAAGCTGGATGACGATGTCGAGAAGAAGAAAAAGTACAAGAGTCGGGTTGATGGGAGTCAGATTAATCAGGACTAACCACCATCACACCATGATTATTAAGTGGGGGGGGGATGATGTATGGGGGATATATATAATGGGTAGATGATAATGAAATTTTGGGGGGGGGGGGGGCGGGTTGTTGGAGATAAGAGAAGTTGTATTATCATTCTGTATTACCCCCTAACCCCTTTATATAGAGAACTATATATATATATATATACCTACCTTACATTTGCTATTGGTAGCGTAACCGTTAGACTCTTCATCACATCATCTATCTTGCCAATGAGTTAATAAGTGGGCGCTGCTGACCGAACCTACAAGCAAAAATACAAAGGTCACACACTGTCAAAAAAAAAAAAAAAAAAGCAAAAAAAAAAGACAGACAAGCCAATGATGTCTGTCATTAAAAATTGATATGTCGGACAGTAAGTAAGACTCCTCTCCCGCCGGGAATTGAACCCGGGTCCCGAGCGAATCGTCTGCTCATCTCTCATCTCTTTCGAGAGAGAGAGAGAGCTGATGGTGACAAGCTCATATACTAACCACTATACTACGGAAGATTGAAAGGTGATCACAAATCTTTGTCATGGGAGTTTGGCTCCCACGTAGATCTCGAGAGTCTCGGATACCGGGAGTCGAGCCCGGGGCTGTTGAGTGACAGACATTATCATCCCCTCCCGATGAGGGAGTGAGAGTCAACGATGTTTTAAAACACCATACCCGACTGTTGTTGTTGTTGTTGTTGTTGTTGTTGTTGTTGTTGTTGTTGAAATTTTGACCGACGTTCTACATACTGGTTTTGTATTGTTTTGTGGAGGCCGCTCGGTGTTTACCGAACAATCCACAGGGTCATAAGTAAGGTATCCCTAGGCCACACACAACTTCATACCCTTACACAGTAGAATAATGTAAGGCACGACAACAGACACAACAAATTCTCTTATGCGCGGCGCAACCGACGACACCGTATAAAACACCAATTCTCTCTTACTGCCTAGTATATAGTTACCGTGATGCTCCTCCTGCCTCCGTTTGCCCACCCGTCCCGCTCCCCCGTTACCTATGACTGTGACCAATGCACCCCCCCTCCTATCCTCCCTTTCTATGCCACACAACCCGATAAACAACTGGATCTAGAAATCCGCGGCTATAGCCCATTGCTGCGAAGCACAAAAAACACCGATTAAGAAGGGCAAGGTAAAACAGATCTTTGCCGCCCCAGATTCAAGTTACCCCCAATCATAGCGACATTCAATGGAATTCGCACGCGACCTAGAAGCCAATATGGGTATAGCCCGTCCCGGATGCCTCTGTTTGGCGAAATGCAAAACAAAAAAAAAAGAAACCAAAACGAAGAGGAAAAGCCAACGGGAGAGAAATTTAGTCGTCACTCTCTTCCTTCTTGAGTATGATGGCTTCAGGAAGAATATGCTGCTGCTGCAACTTATCCTGATGCACCCTCAAGAGATCCGCAAGCGCTTTCGCCTGCAGTATGCCCGTATCCGCCCAGATTGTATCAAGGACACCCACGGCCCAGGACCAATAACTGTAGGGAACTCCGGGGGCGCAGGCAACGACTTTGATCTGAAAGAGAAGCGTAGGCACACCCGCGGCGCCCATCCCAACACCCCCTCTTGTCCGGTCGAGGCAGTCGCGGTGTGGCTTGTCCATTTTCGGATGGCGCCAGTGCGTTGGAATGGATATCAGTGTGTCGCGCGCCATCCGACTTATAGACCTCAGATAAAGCTGCTGCTGTGTGGCCGAGATGAGGAGGGTGAGACTGCTGCTTGACGGAAATCGCTCAACACATTCGCATAGCATCTGGTCCACGGAAATGCGAGCCCAACGGTAGTGATTCCACACACGTGCCGTCCAGAGATCTGTGTACATGTGATGGCAGTTTTCGAAAAAGAAGACGCCTTCTGAGGAAGGGCCACCACCACCACAGCGCTCTTCAGCAAAGACCCATATGCCCTGGCCGCCTTGACCCTGGATTTGGCACTGTTCTTCCCACCTCTCGAGCTGTGCGTCGAGGTCAACGAGCTCGCGGATTATCCTTGTGGTCGTCGGCCGTCCGTCGCTGAGGGCATGACCGCGCACATAGGCCGACAGCTGTACGAATCGCGTAATCGTGCAGATCAACTCTAATGACGGCTTGTCTTGATCCATCACTAGCTTCTCGCTCAGGGTAATCCACTCGAAGAAGATTTCGGGTAGCGGGATGCCCACGACTACGCAGGGGATGAACTAAAAGAGTGGCTTAGAGTCAGTAAAGCTTTTGTATGTGTGTCCTTTGAGAGACTAAGCATACCATTGAGAAGCATAACTGTAAGAGAGCCCGTAATCCTCTCGAGGGTGCCCTGTGAAGCGGGATGAAACTTCTCAGCAATGCGGCCCCGCCCATGATGTGTGCCCGCGTCGTGTTGCTAGGCTCCGTGTTGCTGCGGATCACCTAGAAGGGGATGAGCGATTAGTCAAGTGGGCGAAGTATTAGGGATCACGGAGAGTGCATCGTACCTCGAACATGGCCAACATGACCACAGACCGGACTGCAAACTCCAGATCCAGCCCCTGAAGGTTCTGAAGCGATGAAGCGGTGTGCTGCAAGGCCAACCCATACTTTTGTCTCGCCATGGTGTACAGCTCCTTGTCTCCAGTAAGGTTCGAAAGGCCTGCCAGGCCTATGGCTGCCATGATGTCCTGCAACTCGCGGTTGTGGACCCATCTTTTGTCGTGCAGCTCCTCGCTGGCCCTGGGCTCGTCCGGATAGCCTATGACGTAGTGCTCGAGATAGAAATGGATAGCCTGGTCGACCTTGGTGGCATAGATCGCCTTGGGGACATTCGCCAGGATTAGACCGTAGTCGTCTGTCGGTGTCTCCGGCTTGAACCTGGGCCTTCTTGCCGTTGAGTCACTGTGGTAATTCGCAAAAACCGGAGCAGAAGCAGAAGTGGGCCAGCAGTGTGATGGCTCTCCTGCCTCTGAAGAAGGCGGCTCCGGCATTCCCCATTGGGCGTGGGCTTTCTGAATGACCTTTGTGCTCTCATCTCGGAACATCAATGATAGTCGGTCTCGATAACCGGGACATGCTTTGCCAACACGAATGCACTGTGTACATTGTGGGCGGACTTTGTCGCACTAACACAGATCGACATCAGCGTGGTTGTCAGATCAAGGGGTTACAGAGAAGAATGACATCGAAGGGCTGTCTGATAGGATGGGAAGCGCACCGATGAATCGGGGCGCAGGATAAGCTTCAAAGAACTGTTACCACGTGGAATGCTAATGCCTGTGGCCGCTGTGAGCGGGAGCCCGTCCCGAGCTCCAAGAAGTGTGGGAGTGTGCGCGTCAAAGAACAGAACATAGGAATTATAACGTACCTTGATTCTTCTCGTTCTACAGTTCTGACAACCCTGTGAAGCTTTGCCGCAAAAAACCATGGCTGTCTGGCTCAAGCTGGCGTATATAATAGGAAACCGAGAATTGATCAGAAATGGTAAGAAGCTCGCCGGTCCAGACTCCACTCAGCACCCAATCCGTTGCACACTGCTGCACACAACGGCTAAACGACGAAGTAGTGTCGAAAGTGGAAATCAGCTCGCGGGGGAGGGAGTGGTAACTGCAGTAGTCGTAGTCGCTAAGCCATCACTGCACCTTAAAATATCCGCATCACACCAGTGTCTGTGTCTATAAGACGCCGACCTGAGCCTCTCACAACAAGCGGGACGAGACCAAGGACGGGTTATGACAACCGCTAGCGAACAGCGGGCTCGTGCCGGCTTTTTGAGCGTCTAAGCTTGTCATCAGCTTCACACCTGTCTTCTGATCCCCGACTTGGCGCTGGCTTGGTAAGAGACCCTGTGCGATTCGATTCTAGCGGCGGGATTGGCGGGCCGCGGGGCGATCCAAACCAACTCCCTGGGAATTCACAGTTCGGAACTGTTTCTCTGCAACCTGTGAAGAACCGTGGCGATATTCTCCAGGTTGAGATGCCAGAGCAGTAGTATAAGTCTTGTTGGAAAAGCTCGCCAGCCAAGAAGACAGGCTGCTGATGGGTGACAGGTTTCCACTAGTGGCTGGGCAAAGCATGGCAAGCCGACCAGCAATGTATATTTAGCTCAACAGGTGACGGTGAAGCACGAATATGCAAGATCCTTCCAAAGTGTTTCAAGCGCAGAGAATGACGGGAAGTTCAGAGGTAAAAAGTCGTGGCAAAGTAAAGAGGATCAAAGTCCAAGATGTCTGAGGACTCCCACCCTCCTTGCTTCGTCGCCCAGCCCTGTCCATCCAAGAATGAACTCGAAAAAAACCCCAAGCCCATGTTTCTTGACATGACAGAAAAGGGCAGAAGAGAGCCTCCAGCAATCCTTCTGATCTCATTCCGTGCTCGATCGTCTGCCATGCTTCCTCCCGGTAAGGATCGTTGTCAGAATGAGTGTGTCCGTGTTGCTGGCCATGCACGAGCACGCATTAGTGGGTACCGAGAAACCTGTGACGGACATTGGCGTTGACACCGCCGGCAGGTGTGGGCGGGGGACCGTCCCAACGGGTCCCGTCTCGTTTGTGCTTGCTTGCTAGCCACAGAACTTTAGGTGCAATTGGCTACGATGTCCCCTGCGCCAAGCTATCCTGCCAGCGACTCGGGACGATCGAGCGTTGACCCATGCTCGTTGTCGTGTAAAGTTGAGACCTGAGATCTCGCAAGCTATCCCCTGTTTTGGTTGCCTGTCTAGGTGAGGTTTCGGAGTGGCTTGCAGCTTCTTGTTCTGCTTCGCTGTAGCTGGTGGTGCGGGGCGTGGAGAATTCAATCAGGCCGAGGCCCCGAATTGCTGATGCGATGACAGCGGGGCGGTGCGCATTGACCACCGTCGTTGGTGTCCATACTGCGTGCCTGCCCCCGGACAGGCACTAGGCATGCGGGAGCGGACGCCGCCTTGCGCAGCAAAAGGTCCCTTTGGGCGTGAACAAGTGTACTTTCTTGGCACGACCCACAGTACCAATTTTTGGCTGGACGTCTTCTATGGTGCTAGAGATACCAAAAAGCCACGATTTTCAGTGGCACCCAATAGCGTTCGTCTATATTCCCTGCTGCCAAGAAAAGTACACTTGTTCACGCCCAAAGGGATGGAAGCACCTTGAGCACACAACGAGGCTTAAGGGGATCAACAAGGAGAAGGCCAATCGACATGGCGCACAACCGAGAACGCAGTAGAATCACGCAACTAACAGAAGCCACACGGCAAGCCTTCGGCTTCCGGACGAGATGGGGGAAAACGTGAAAACGTGAAGGAACATAGGGCGGGACGGGCGGGACGGGCGGTTCGGTCGATGTTTCGCAAGGGCCCAGGTTGTGAAAGATCACGACGGGAACCAGACACGCAGGACAATCAACGGCATGTAAACCTAGACGGGCAGTCGGCTGCAGCTTCTCGTCGCTGTATTGCCTCGTCGCGTGATAATCACGTTGGCAGATGCATTTCTGCCGTTCTGATGAGGGGTTCGTCCTGCCGTACACTAGTTAGTGTGTAGGGCTCAAACGTCTTTAACGGAAGGAACAGGTGGGTATGGAACTTCTCGGCCGCATTTCCTTTCCAGGACAGGAAGGCACGACAGACACATAATTTTGATCTTTCAGTGGTTGGTGTGCTGCTTGGTATATTGTGCCGATTCGCTTTAACCCACCAGGATGCCATGGATCGGGCCTTTCACACTGTCGACAAGACAAAACAAAAATGAACGCGACTGCGGCGTTCGTTCCGGATGTGCAGATGCTTCAGCTAAACGCCATGTTGTGTGGCTTCGATGTGCGATGCAGATCTCCCCCTGCGCATTATCCGACGTTAGTCTGTCGGTGTGAGATAGCAGGCTTGGGAGTTCGCCTCAACTCGTTTGCGGGTACGTAATCATATGTCGACGTAAGGGGGCCCCTAGCTGTTCAAGGATCCTAAAAAGCCTTTTGCTGAATTGAAGTCCGGTGGGTATGTCCGGGTATTGCTCTATGTTCTTGGGATCTTTACTGACAGGACAGGAAACAAGGAAATGTAGTGTACAAAGTCGTCGCCTCAAGGAACAGCCCAAGTCTATCCAACGCCATTGCATCCATTCAGTTCCATAGTTCGGAGACCCGAGACCGATCTGTCCGGAAAGGGAAACCCCCTTCCCCGTATCGTCCACGGACAACAGTGGGCAACTCAGTGAGCAGCCTCCACGCGGCTGCCCATAACGAACGCGTCGCCATCAGAGCCACTCGTGTTGTTTCGCGGCTGGTCCTTGGGTTGACGGAAGCCCATGGAAACATAGGCTCCCGGTGTGAAGACGGTGAGCAAGATGACAACAACCAACATGGGAAGGGCATCGAGCACATAGGGGCTGGCAGAGAGAGACAGGTCAGCGTCGCGCGGGACTTCCAAAGCAGCAGCAGTGCTCTGGGAACTCACAAGTATTCGTGCAGTTGAGTGTTGCCCGTCTTTCCTGCCTCGAAGTCGGCTTCACGGTATGCTGACCGAATCTAAGGACACTCGTGTTAATGCGACAGACCTCACAAGGAATCCAGCTGACCGAGAGAGAGGACGGGGACGTACGAGGACCATGATGCAGGAGATGTTGACAGCATAGAGCAGTCTACGCCAGTCCGCCCTAAACTTTCTGGTGCTGCCTTCCAGCGACATAAACTTGTCCCCTGGAACAGCCTGAACCCGTCTCTTCATGTCGTCAATGAATCGCGTCGACGTGAAGTGGAAGCGTGCAGCGATGATGGAGAAGAACCCAAAGGCAATGATCTGCAGAGTAACTCCCGCCATGGCGATGTCCTTGCCCCGGTTGAGCTTGCTCACTGCGTCTGTGTCCGTGACCTGGGTGCTGGAAACGATAACAGCACCGACCAGCTGCAGGAAAAGGGCGAAGATGTCGAAACCCACAAAGATCGGTGTGAGCCATCGTGCTGACCAAACATTAGCAATACGTCCCTGGAGTCGCCCTTTGAGGGGGCTTACGCGGAATCCAGAGAAGTCTGGTTGTTCGAGCCTGCGGAGGGACGACGAGGAAGACAATTCGACCAAAGACCACATATATGATGCCAGCCATCAACACCGGGGCGAGGATGATCAGGCAGAACTGGACAACTGTTTGACCCCTGAGTCAGCAACCCCCTGAAGTCATCAGTGTATGGCACTCGGTTCTTTCGGTGCTCGAGAGCGCCATCGATAGGAGATAGCGCTCGCTGTGGGGGACATACTGTAGACGGTTCTGGCTGTCACATCACCGGCCGAGGCTGTCCTGGCACCATAACCCACAGCCTCCACTGTCGTTGCTCCGTTAGACTCTCTTCTTCAGTGCTGGGAACGGCGAGCACGCACTTCCTATGGCCAAAACCATCACACACCAGATCCATGCCTTGTGTCGGATCGTTTGGTAGAATGACAGCAAGAACCCAATACTAAACAATGCACAGACCACAGCAGCCGCGGCCTGTGAAGGCTGGTAGGGGTAGAACGATCTAACGATCGCCATCTCGACGACGGTGCGCTAGATGTCGCAGAGGTCGAACTCGTTTTGGGTCTTGCGACTAAAATCAATGCAAAATAAAACACGACACCAAAATTTCAAGACAACACGGCAAGCAGCGAGAGACACGAAGGGAATATGAAAGAACGAGATAGGGGTTTGGAAAGAGGGCTTCCCATAAGGCAGTTTTCTTATCTACACGACGCTGTCATCTTGTTCAATATGTACGGCAAGCCCAATCTTGTCTTCATGCTGAGAATGCACCGAGAGGCCAGGGGTCCAGAGCGCTCCAGGGACGCTGTGCCAGACTCAGCCCCAAAGGAATGCTGCGCTGACGGCTGTCACGGAGATTTCTTCCCATCGCCGGATCCGATATTGCGTGGCCTGCAAGCTTGATTTAGCAATACCGGGGATTTCAATAGACCTGGAATTTTGGTAAAGGATGTGACTGGCCAGAGCCCGGCCACCACAACCACAGTAAAGTCCGTGGAAGCATGGGGGTAATGGGGGTGAGGTTAGGCTTTGCAGCGCTTGAGGCTGAGACACGAGGTTAATATCGGGGCGTCGGTGGTTAAACTTTAAGGATGGCCGATCCAGCGCCATGTCCAATTAAGGGACCAGATCGTTAACTACCGGGTTTAGCGTCAAGATTCGACTCGGTCGGTACGATCACGAAACTGACAATGCGATTGGTTGCTGTGCATTAAACCTCTGCTTAAGTATAAGATAACTCCCTTACTGTAAGTCGGACCTTTTTTTTTATTTTTAATGAGTTTGGACTTAGAAAGACTCTGTGCCTGCCTCATCTTCGCGTGCGAGTTGCATTTTGTGGGATACTCAGTCAGGTGAGAGTCGAAGAATACGGACTGCAAAGATCTCCGCTACCTAGGAAGACACCAAATGCAGTCAGTTCGAGACGCATGTGAATTGTAAGTACACCAGACCGAAGTTCCTCCATCCAACTATTACCATTTCACTCCAATGTAATGGTGCCCCGTGGGGGGCTTCTCATTGTGCCCTACTGTGTAATTACGGCTGGTGGAGTGCTTTTGCGGTCCGTCTTTCATGCCATCCGTATTCAGCACGCCTGGCGTTGTGGAGGGTTGAATAACCTAAAGAATTTAAGCTTGTCTTTAGCCGTGGTAAGCTGACAACAGCAGTACCGCATCATGACAGCTAGAGTATCAACCGCGCAGAGCTAGACCAGACCAGACTGAAAGCATAAGACGAAGGGTTTTGACAACTATGTCAAGAAGCATACGTAGGGATGGGGTGAGTACATAGCTACAATTACAAAGGCTTAGTTTGAGAATGCGGCTCTTCAATTGTGCCATCTGTGACACCTGTTCAAACAACTGTCAACTGTGTTCGTCGATTTTAACGACGTTAGACCAACGAATGCCGTTCAGATCAAGCCCGAACAATAACCGCCGGGGATATGCGATCATCGAGCTTAGGGCTTTCATAATGGAGGGGTGGCATCGGAGATCTGGGCAGGATGATGTCAGTTTGAACTGCCCACGTGCTGTATGTGTTTGTTTTATCCAATTGGACGGAAGCAAGCACAAACTTCCGTAGGCCTCACAGTGAACTGTCTTGGATGATCGATGTTTCTTAAAAATCGCGAAGCTAATCGTTGTGAGGCCGTCCGTGCCAAGAAGCCCTAATGCCTCACACAGAGAAACCCTAACACACTGTAGACTTATATACCTACATGCAAATAGCGACAGAATGGGGCTCGAAGCACTGTCGAGTGCGTAACGCAGCTTCCTCATCAGCAGACTCTGTGATACCCAATAACGGCCGTACCACCGACCTGCCAACTGCACATGACCCTACCCATTTCACCCACAATTCCAAGTGCCAGTGGCGGGCAGATGTCGGAAGGCACGACCGCGTTTAAATTCACCAGGTAGCTTCTCCGCAGGTGCGCGGCGCGCAAGGCAAGTTCCGACAATTTGTGGGGCGTTGCCGAACTTTCCTAGCATCACCCGAATCATTTTTCTGCATGCGAACAACGAGTGAACAACTTCCTTGCCCAGAGCTCCGCGATTTCGCAATCCACTCACCAGACCCTTTCATCACCTCCCCATCCCAAGTCGAAACATTCAGCTTACGTAGGCGGACGGATTTAATCATCTCGTTTCCCATAATCTTTGTTCTTTCACCTTTCGCCTTCTTCATACGTCTTCCCCGGATTGGGTTTCTCCTCAGCCCGTCGTGACCCCAGCTTCAACTCTTTGAAAGGTATGTGCTAAAATTCCAAGGGGTCCTGAAATGCCATTTGGAGAGCTGTAGCTAACTTTTTGGGCCAGCTACAGTAGTTCTTTGTGATCCTTTATCCCCGCCGGCACACGACGCTTGGATTCCCTCCTTCGCGCCACCCGGTTTTTGAATTTTCGAACTTCGACCTACCTCCGTATATCACTATATCACACACATCACAAGCTGCCCAACATGGCAACAAACGGTAACCACGAGTACAAGAGCTCGGGCGAACAGTATGCGGCCTCGGCGACCTCCACAGACGCGGCCGGCGCCACCTCAAGCCGGGCCCCTCTTCCCGAGGACGAGGTTGGATGGTACTTCGTGGAGCAATACTACACCACACTAAGCAAGTCACCTGAGAAACTTCATGTGAGTATCGTATGGCCTCGGAAGCTAAGCTGGATAAGATCTGACTTGTGTTCGCCAGCTATTCTACGGCAAGAAGTCCCAATTCGTTTACGGTCTCGAGGCCGAGGTTGCCCCTATCTCTGTCGGCAGACGTGTAAGTGATGACTACTAGCGAGCTAGATCGTTCTGTCCCCAGACTGACTCCCAAAAAGGGCATTGAGGAGCGTATCAAGGAGCTCGATTTCCAGGATTGCAAAGTTCGCATCTCCAACGTCGACTCCCAAGCCTCTGGCGAGAACATCGTCATCCAGGTCATCGGCGAGACCTCCAACAAGGCGGGCGAGCCCAAGAAGTTCGTCCAGACTTTCATCCTCGCCCAGCAGCCTTCGGGTTACTTCGTTCTCAACGACATCCTGCGGTACATCAACGAGGAGGGCGACGAGGAGTCAGAGGAGGCGCCCGCCGCTGCTCCTGCCCAAGAAGCTGCCCCGAGCGAAGTCCCCGCCCCGGCCCCTGAGGTCGAGGCCGAGCCTGAGGCCCCTGCTCCGGCAGAGCCGGTCGAGGAGAAGGAGCCTGCTGAGTTGGACGCTGCCGTTGTCGACCAGAAGCTCGAGGAGGTGAAGGAGGCGCCTGCAGCAGCCGCTGCCGAGACCCCGGCTGAGCCTGCTGCTGAAGAGCAAGAGCCCGCAGCTGAGGAGAAGGCCCCATCAGAGCCTGCTCCGGAACCCGCGAAGGTGGCCGAGGAGGTTGCAGAAGAGGAGGCCAAGAAGCCAGAGGTGCCCAAGGATCCCACAGCGACACCAGTCGCTACGAAACCCGCAGCCCCCCCTGCCGCCGAGCCTGAGAAGCCCAAGGGGCCTCCGAAGCCCATGTCATGGGCCAGCCGGGTAGCTGCCGCTGCCGGTACCCGCCCTGTCGTTCCCATCCCCAAGACCGCAACCCCGCCTGCTCCTGCCCAGTCACGGGCACCTGCCCCTGCAGCTCCCCAAGCCGCTCCCGCCTCAGCACCCGCACCCGCCGCTGCTCAAGCCGCCGAGGGAGCCGCCCCTAAGGACCAGGGCAATGAGTGGCAAACTGCCGAGACTAAGCGACAGAACCGGCCGCAGTCGATCTCGGGAGCTCCTACTGGAAACGAGGGAGCCATGGCCTACATCAAGTATGTTACGGACAAGGTTAAGGATGAGGACCTCCGCTCCACGCTGGCTGGCTTTGGTGAGCTCGCGTACTTTGACATCAACCGGCTCAAGAACTGCGCCTTCGTCGAGTTCAAGACTCAGGCCGGATACACCGCTGCCATCGCTGCCAACCCGCACGTCGTCAACGGCGAGAGCATCGTGGTCGAGCAGCGCCGACCCAAGGCTAATGCCTACGGAGGTAGCAACTACAACGGCACTGGGCGTGGAGTTCCTGGTGGTGGCCGAGGCCGTGGTGGCTTCGAGGGTGGCCGCTCTGCCAGCCAGGGAGGTGGCCGTGGCGGTTTCACTGGCCAGCCTCGCGGGGGACGTGGCGGCGGAGCTCCCCGTGGACGAGGGGGTGCTGCTGCTCAGGCCGGTGCTGCTTAGTTGGTAAGTGCCGCCTAAGGAGAAGAAGAAACATTAGAAATGACTCACTTCTCCACGCAGATATCGAGGAGTTGTGGGTCGGGTGTCTTTCTGTTGTGTTGGTGTTGGTGTGTGTGTGTTTGTTGGGGGGGGGGGGTCAATGGGTTATAATTTGGCGGGTCATCTTTCATTGCAATGCAAAGCTGGAGTTGGGGGTCTTTGGAAAAGCATCTTCACTAGTGCTTCTTCATACACAGTTAGGTAGCGTTGGGAAACGGAAACTGGACTTTGATCGGTCATTGTGCGCAAAAAGCTTCAAAACAACTGGATCATCTCTCGGGAGGAATGGTGTTACGTCATTTTGCCAGATGGTGTGTGTGCGTGGATGTGTGTGATGAAAGGGTCTCTATCATATTTTTTTTTTCCATCTTTGTGATTATCAGTGTGATGGCAGAGGGAGGGGAGGAGTGGTGTACATTCCGGTGTGTGTGTGAGTGGTTTTAGTTCCAAACATTCGGGGGCTAGCTATCACGGTGGGTGGATGGATAGATGGGGGAGAGAACAGACAGCCTGTATAGTAAAGGCGGTTGGAATCCCGAATGGAATGGGAACAAAGACACCTAGAATTATTACGAACGTGTGGTAATGGTTAAAATGTGGTATCAAAGATCGAACTTAAACTGTGTTCGGTAGGTACCTAATGTATAGCCCTACCTTATGAAGGCGCTTCTTGACCAGCACTCAGCAGCAACAAACAAGTACAAGTAACAACGCATCAGGGCATCAGGAGGATATACTACATTGGATAAGATAAGCACAGGTACATTACATGTAAATTACGTCGCGTGCAGTTGCTCAGGGATCTAACATCAGTATGTGTATGTACATACAACCAACAATAAGTCACATTCACATTCACGTCTTTTCGGACGGGGGGGATGGTATGGTATGGTATGGTGGGTGAGTTTTGGTGGGAATATTATTCAGTTTAACTTATTTAAATTATAATAATACCCCTCCCTCTTTCTCTCTCGTGTTTATTCTCTCTACTAAGTCCTTGTTGGCCGGTTATATATATATATATATATATATTTCGCCCGTTTTAATTACAATGAATGAATAGTGTGCGGTGCGGTGCGGTGCGTTGCGGGTTCAAGTTCGTTGATTGGAAAGTTTTCCTAACTAGTAATCTTATCTATTACATCTCAGTTAATTAATAATATCATGGCAAAAAAGCGTTCCGTCACTGCATTAACTTAACGACTGTGTATAGATGGGTGTGTCTTGAGGAGGATACATAACTTTACTCAAAGTTCACGGAGGTCAGTCGTCAATCAATAATAATAACATCTCCACTTTACCGTAGATAGATTAGTGAAAAGTATTTTAACTTTTTTTTCTCTGGAGGGAATAGATGCATGTCTTCCAGAGGAAGGCGAGAGAGGGATAGATAGATAGGTTATGGTAATTTGGTAATTGGTCCGCAGCTATGTATTATCTATCGCATGTGAAGTTCCATTCCAGGCCCAACCAAGGTACATAACATGTACACACACCTAAGATGTAGAAAAACAAGGCGAAAAAAAGTATTCGAACGTCTTGTTATTGGACTTCATTGTTTACGAAAAGGTCTGAGGTCTGAACCCCCAAAAAAGGTATATATATATATATATATATATATACACATTTCATTTTCCCTTGCTTCCCTTCCCTTGCCCTATTGTATGTATTAACCCTCTCTCTCTTCCTTTCTCCCTTCCTTCCTGCCCGGATAAATGCTTTCCATATACATGAAGAAAGAAAAGAAAAGAGAAAAAAAAAAAAAAAAAAAAAAAAAAATTTCCCAGCTTTTTCCAGCTCAGGGATATATATACATGTATAAAAAGTGTATATATGTGTGTATGTATGTATGATGCTCGCACCCCCCACCGTGAAACCGCTTTGTAACCCGCGCCCGAGAGGATCGAGAGAGATTTTCGTTAATCGTTCTTCTCAGATCCATCCATGCAACCTAAGTTCCATATATATAGCAAAGAAAAGAGGAAAAAAAAAAGAGCAAAGGAAAGAGAGTAGCTAAAAGGAAAAATGCGATGCAACCCCCCCCCCCCCCCCAAAAAAAAAAAAAAGTCCCAGGTAAGATGTATCAAAGGTATATCTCCCGCCCAAACTCCAGGCCTGCGCTCTCAAAGTAATGTCCCACCAAATATACATATATAAACCAAGAAAAAAATACCAAAAGCCAGCAGCAGCAATCACCACAAATGTAGCTGTGAAGCCCAACCACGAATGCCCAACACGTGTGGACTAAATAAGCCTGTTCTCGGCATGTATCCCCTGAAAGGGCTGCGGCCACTCCACCTCCCCATATGCCGGCGGGAGCACCCTAAACATGCGTCCCGTGGCCCAGTCGACATACCACCTCTTTCCCTTCATGATGATGTAGTTGCTCTTCCTGGGACTTTTAAATAACAACACCGCATAACATAATTTTGCGTAGAGATGATCGTGCGTCTCCGTCCACTTGTGTTTGGGCACCCACTTTCCGGTTTCAGGATCGACATGTTCGTTCGGATACGAAGTCGTTGACAGCCGTCCGACGACGGGGTGTTCGTTTCTCATCGCCGAGGAGGGGCCCATATACGAAGTGTCCCCCTGTTGTTGACCCCCATCACCCTCCTCCGCTACCGCAGGTTCTTGTTGTTGCTGGTGTTGTTGTTGTTGTTGTTGTCCGTCATCATCATCCCCGCCATCCCCACCCATGACCGTCGAACTGGCGTTACTTTCCCTGCGCTCATTCAACCGTTGAAACCCCGTGCTGTTATCTTCCGGTCTAGGCCGCTGCCCTCGGAACCACCGTATCCTCTGTATCCTCGGGATGCTCTGGTCTCTCGGGAAATCGCGCTCGTCGATGGCCGGCGCCACGTCTATCGCTGCAAAGATAGATTCCAACCATTTGACAAAGGTACCTAGCTCAACGCAAGATATGAGGAACTGGTCGGTTTCGCACCTCATGCGGATCACGTGTCGTCGCCTACTTTCATTAGCACCTCTCTCAAAGCTGGGGATAAGACGTGCATGTGAAAAGGGGGGGCTTACTTTCGATAGTCAGCAGCTATCCCGGCATCCGCATGAAGCAGGGAATAGCTCTTTTCCAGCTGTCCTTTTTTGATCCACGGTGGGTTATCGGGCGATATGTCTGGACCGCTGTGATGTTTTGCAGATGACCACCACCCCCGCTCCTTCTTCACCTGGTAAATGTTGAGCGCTGTGCCGTGAAGCTCGACATAGACCTGCTGCCAGGTCCTGTACTCTGCCCGCTTGATGGTCTCTTCAATCTCCATCTTGCGCATAAACACCCCTTCCACGTTGACGCCGCATTTGTATGGCGGTAGCACGTCCTGCTCCGGCGAAGGTATACTACTTGATACGGAAAAGCGGTTCCTTTGTAGCTGCTGCTCTGCCCTCCGCTGCGCGAGCATGGCCGCCTTCATGGCCGACTCGTAACTGGGCGGGTTGGCCGGCCGCGACGTCATGAGTTCCCTATAGAACACATCCTCGTCCATGGACATGCGCCGCGGCCTCGGATCCACTGTCATTGTCCCTGGCATCGACACCGACGGTGGCCTCTCGAATTGCTGAAACTGCTGCTGCATCTGCTGCATTGTCGTTGGTGTTGGCGGTGGTAATGGTGACGGGCTATGTGATGTTGTTTGAAACTGCTGTTGTAATATTGTTGATGTTGACTGCTGGGACTGCTGCTGTAATGCGAACGGCACTGATGCCGCCGCCGCCGCCGCGGACGATGATGATGATGCCACCCCATACCCGTAGCCGTGGTGCATGTCGGGGTGAGTGAGCGTCTGGAGGTGAGCGTGAACAGATGATTGTGCGAAGGCAACGCTACTACTCCCTCTACTCCCACTTCCACTCCCGTCATCGTGCAGCCGCGGTGTGAAGGCATCGCTGGTGGTGACCTCCATGGGATGCCTTCTCGCGCTTCTGCTCCCCCCAACAAACTTCCAGCAACAGCAGCGGCGACAGCTACTACTGTTGTTGACGTCGTCGGCAGTAGAGTGGTTGTCTTATGGCGATGAAGCTCTTCGTCGTCGTCGTCTGTCGTTGCTTCCTCCTTCCTAATCCGTCCGGTCTGGCATATTTGCCCACGGCCCGACAACCCACTGAGTCGCGGCGCCAGATCGAACCCTCTTTGATTCACCAGTGGATCCCCAAAGATCGCGCCCCCCTCTTTTATGGCGCGTTGTGGTATTGCCGTTTTGTTCGTCTCCTCAACGGTCTTCAAGCCGGCGCGCAAGACAGTTTGAGGCGCCGTTGATAACTGACTCAGCCACTCAAACTCACCCAAACTCAAAAGCGCCGCCGCTGAAATGTGGGGGTGGAATGCAGCAAAAAAAGGCCCAGAATGTGAGCTGTTGCGTATGGCGCGCCCAGCCAGTGGAGTGAGGAGCCGGGGGGCGAGAAAAAAGCTTAACTTGGTAGCAGACAAGAAAAAACCAAGGCGGGAAGGAAGGGGGTAAGAGGCAGACTTGCGCACACTTGGGAGGAAGGCACGAAGGGAAGGTAGGAAAACTAAAAAAGAGGCGTTAAAACAAGAAGTCTTGGATAAATGCCAACCCTCAGATATCTAATGCAAGGTAACTAAATGATGATCGTATGGTTAAGGAATAGCTAATGAATGAAGCATAAAAAAGGGCTAGCTAGTGCCAGGGCCTACTGCTAAGGTTAAAGCTATGAATAGAGCAAGGCAAGGCAAGCATGGCAAGGAAAAGAAAAAGGGAGAAAAATGCAAGGTACAACTGATGAATGCGATAGATGTGTGATGGAGATGAGTGAGATGAGCGGAAGTTGCTTGCTAGTAAGGCAGCTAACGAATCCTCCCTTCCCTCTCCCATCCCCACCGTCCAGGTTGTTGTTGGAGGGGCTGAAAAATACCCCGGGCTTGTCCATCGCTGAGGTGCTGCCCAGATTGAAGCACCTCTCGGAACCCTTGACTCCCACGCCGGGTCCCCAGTGCCACCATCTCACGGGACAGGAGATGCGAGCAAACAGACAACCTCCTCCTCGATCAAACCGAGGGACAGTGCGACGGTACGTGTTGGCGCGCAGGACCGGATATACCGGGTACCGTATTGTACTCTGCCTATGAGTGGTTCTCGTTCGTCTTCCCTTAGTACTATTCAGTGAATGTTTCTGCATCCTGCAAGTACATGTGCGATTTGCAACCCTCTTTCTGTTTAGCATATATGAGGTGGTGCCTCATCGCGTTTGTCGTCGATTCCCGAAGACCTCGACAGGGCATCCATCTGATGATGAGTCCCGGTCAGTTTTTTCCCCTAGTGTAGCGATCTGCCCCCATCTGCCATGCCGTTTTCTGTTCTGGTCAGTGGCTTTTCCCTGGCATTTCACCCCATGTCATGTTCTCCATGCCTGTCGGCCGTATAACTCGTTAAGGGCCGTCGCCAATCAAGATACGGGCAGCCTCTTCGCCAGCAATTCCGCATATGGTAAGCTAGGCTGTTCCAGGTAGGTGGTTGAGGAGGAACGCCATGGGCGTCCCTTGGCCATTTTTTGCGGTGCCGGAGAAGCGGGCTGCTTTTTCTCTGCTAAAACAAGGACATGGGTTTATGGAAGAATAGGCCCTGCGTGCGCCCTTCCATCTGTTGTTGGTGGGGAGGAGGGGCTAGCCCATCATCCACTGGCTTCACGGACGCCGCCGCGGTGGGCATGTGTGAGGTGTGTGCGGAACCCCGATTGCAGGAGAGATGCATCGCAGCAAGATGTCCCTCACGTCTGCGAGCTGCTAGTGTAAACTCAAGTGCCACAGCAATGGTCTGTGGTACACGGTAGTGGTGGCTTGCTCGCGCCTTCTTTGTGCGGACCTGTACCGCATCTGGACCTTGCGGTGTCTTCCCTAACGATCATCCTAACCACCTGAAGAGGAAGGACCTCAGCTGGGTATGTGCGTGGCCGAAGAAAAAGATCGGAGCCGATGGACTTCGGAGCAAATAAAACGCAAATAAAAGGTTCGAGGCCTCCTCTGACTTGCATTGTCTAGAGCTCTTCTGGGGCAACATTCCTTTACAATATTTCAAGCTGAAAAGGCAGGTGTTCCAGCTCATAACCAGCTGGGACTGCAGCTTTCAGGCGTTCATTTGCAGCTGGGGGCCATTGCCATTTCCATTGTATTGACTCCCCTTCTGTTCTATTTCGTCCGTCTGTTTGTCTGTATGTACGACAACGCACATCCGCGTAAGAAGGCGAATTTCGATCGCCCCACGGCACGTACCGGCGAGCAAAGCACACATCAGCACATCAGCATCCATCAGCATGGCATGCCACAACCGGGTCCCTTATTGGTGTAACCGAAAGCGGACTGAACGGGCTAAATGGATTGGATGAAAGTTGAGTTGAGTGAGTGGGCCAGAATAGAGCCCGTCATGCCCGCCCAACAGATCCATTCTGTACTCGTACCTTCTCTATTTAGTGAAACTTATCCTCCACGTTTCGGGAAGGTGGGAAGGGGAATTATGGGAATTGGAAACAACTCCCCACGGCCTACGACCTGACAGTGACACACATCTTTTCGGTCCTGTGCTTGCGAGAAGTGGAGAGTGGGTACCCGACCGATGGATAATTCCATCCATCCCCATTGCTCCAATTCCGCGCTTTCGCTTTTAAGGCTACTTGGTACCGTGCTTTTCCTATTCCGGCCTAACAGTCGTAGCCGCACACTTACACACTTTCGCATTGCTTTCTGTTGTTGAGGTTCTCCCTCCATCTCAGTCTCCAACTGACGGTTCTGCCAAGACAGTAAGCCCGGCGAGTTTTTTCGAACTGTCGGCTGGTCACCACTAAAAAATTCCAACATGCATATCAAATATACATAAGCATCCGACCCGGCGAGCCTGGCTTGGCAATGCTTGGTTAGGTTAGGTAAGGGGGGAGGATGGGATGGGATCGTCAGTTCGTATGTACAGACAAGGAAGGACAAGAGAAGAAGCTTGTGTGTCACCTCGCATTCACTTTGCACCAGCTCGGCTTCGGACATCAGCATCTTGTCTATGTCTTGTCTGTCTCCCACAATCCGACGCGCGTTCGTTCTAGTTCCAGCCGTCCGCGTTTACCCTATCGTGACAAGTGTCAGTCAAGTGGTCATTCAGGGTCGGTTTCATATGTGCTGTATGTTGATCAGTTTCGCTGATCTGAGACCTCACGACAGATCTGCTGTGTAAGTAAAGCGGTGAGTAAGCCTTAACGCTGTTCCATTCGTTTTGCCTTGGTTGTATTCGGAGTTAATGTCAGTTTTCCATCTGTCGTTTCTGGAAGGTGCCTCGGGGTGTTACAAAAGTGCCGTCTCCTGCCCTGCTTATCCACCCAGTGTACGGAGTACAGTTGCCGGCTGGGATTGTGGATTGTGTGTTTTCGATCTCCTATGGAGCCACAAGTCAAAACGTGACGGGTCTTGAACGGGTTCGACATCGGCACTTCCTTAACTGGCAGCGATCAACGCGGTAAATGTCATTTCTCGAATGTCGATCTCTACACTACGATCATGAAGTTCCCCTTCTCCGAGGGCTCCAAAACAAAAAGTGAGGTTCGCTCGCACACCCTCAAACACGCCAAATGGTTACACACATACGAAAGTCGATATGAGTCTGCTTCTTTACGAGTAGTGCATCGGGCGATGCAGGAACGTGGCACACTCGGGTGATGATGATTGCGAGCCAATATGGGAAATGTATTAATTACGTTACCTACCTTTCATACCTTCCTAACGTGCGCCCGACCTTGATGAGCGCATATCCACGTCTTCGCCGTCCATCGCGGCCTTCTTGAGTCCCTGGGCAAGGGTCGCAAATCATGCGGCTCTCGGGGCATTAACACATTTGGCGGTGACGGTGACTAGCTGGCCGACCGACCGACCGACCGCATTCAACAACTCTTCGGAGGGTAATGGATATTCCCGTACTCTGCCCTGAGCCAGAAGGTCAGTCAGTTGAACGTAGCCGTTGCAGCACCGTTGCCGGCTCCGATACCGATTCTGAGGGCCGATCCCAATGCTTCTCTTTTCGGTGTAGCTGTAGCACGGGACGCAACAAGCACTGTATCGGGATAGGTCTTCACCGGGGTCTGGACGAGGTTCCCTCTAAGCCTTGCGTGCTCCTAGGACTGGCCAACATCAGTTGTACATATCACTACCCAGCAAGCAAGACAATGTGATCCGCTTGCGTTCCAACTAATATAAGAATGAAGCAAATCTACATGCCATCTGGATGATGATACCGAGGCAAGGAGACAAGTACGATGGACTTGTCCCTGAGTAGTGTTGCAATCTAACCATAGTTGCACACGCTGCAGTTGGATCTGAGGTTCAGGGTAGAAAACTTGGGTTGTTAAGTGTTGGTGATCGACGCACATAAGCTTGATGCCAGAGCACCCTCGGCTCGAAAGTGGGCATCTTGAAGGGTGACAACAGGTGATACGCAACCATATCTTTCCATCACATCTTCTTCGACCGAGAGCCTTCATCTGCCGGCACTAACAACAAGTCCAGCGCATTAAAATACCACCATCGATAAAAACAACTCCAGTGCCCAGGAGGATCATCATAGATCCAGTGCTCCGAGGTCACATCAAGATTGGACAGGAGAGAGACTCGTTCACTTTGTGTGCTTCTGCCGACCGGGGATGAGGCTGCCAGCCTACCTCAGTACCTAACAACTTTTAGGAGGGCTGTCTGTCTGTCTGTCTGCCGGCCTAACAACAACAACAACAACGCATCAAAACACCAACATCGAGAGAAGGACGGTCTTGTGCTCTAGAAGGATCATTGCATATCCAGTAGCCACCCCCCCCCCGGGAAGTCACATCGAGAACCATATGTGGAAAAGACCCCGACTCCTTTGCGCCGCAAATCGGAAGCGCAACCAACCTGACTTCTACTAATACAGCCTTGGGCACCACCGCCTCGAACTACCGGATTAGGCAGGTAAATAACTGCTCTGAACTGGACAACTGGACAGAAAGGGAAGAAGAAGATGATGGCAAACTCTAGATAGCATGCTGCTGTTGGGTAATTCACCCAGATAAGGTTGGTAATAATTTAGACACGAACGACAGACAGAACCTTGCCCCCCGCTGTAGTAGAGGCACGCAAATACAATACATACCATGAGTTTTGTTAAGTGGCATGCGTGCGTCTTAATAATGACAGATGATAAACGACAACAGTGATGTGATGTGGGTCACTTCGTCCGTTGTATTATTATTATCCCAACCGTTATAACCTCTGCATCTCTTCACCTCGGTATTACCCAAGGTACGTAGCTAGCTATTTGAAGGGGCTTGCTTAATAACAACAAAGTATAGAGAGAGGGTTCAATGCTACATTCTTAAGGTAAAGTAAAGCAAGTGTGGATGACCGACAATCCTTATCACCCTGATGGACCTCCCTTATCCTGAACCACTACTGACGAGTCCTAAAGAAAAAAAAAAGTAAAAAAAGCAAAAGCAAAATGGTAGGTAGGTATCAAGAACCATCTGATAAACCACACATTCAACAAAGTCCTTAAACCCCCCCGGTCGGTTCTGACCTAACCTAACTCCCCGTCTCGTCTCGTTTAGAGCGCCGGTACTGTATAATCCTGTTGGAGACGACCGATCCATAGCCCTCTTCACAGCAAAAGCTGCAGTAACGTACGTACACATTACACGTAGGATGTTTAATAAATGCCAAGATGAGGTAAGGTAGTTAGCTATTGCAAGAAGCACCCTGGTATAGACTGTTTATCAACCCCCCCCCTTCTTACCACACACCCTATCACCCTAACCAGTAGTATTACTCAACATCAGTAAGTGGCGATGATGATGGTAGTCTTCATTTCATCGGATATCATATCAAGTGCTCGCTCCCCGGGTCCTAATCTATTTCTCACTTTCATCTGAGTTTTGCTTCAATCTGACTATATATACACTCGTCGTCAACCCCCATCAACAGCGTCTGCTTTCTCGCCAGAGCTCAGATAGAGAAATATTCCCACAAGCAGGCTGACTGACTGACTGACTGACTGTCAACACAGATTGGTAATGGTAAAATTATTCAGTAATTTACCTAAATAACCTGATGTTAAAACCTTTTTTTTTCCCCCGTAGTTCAATCAACCCCCTGGATATCGACCGGAACGCCCCATAGCCACTTAAAAAAAAAAAAAAAAAAAAAAAAACTCCATATTGCATTACACATTATATAACAAAACCTGATGGTGCGCGGTTGTTGTGTGTTATGCATCCCCCATCTGAACATCCTCTCCTCCACCTCCACCTCCACCTCCACCTCCTGCGGTAGTAGAAACCTCCTCACTCTCCCTCACCAGCTCCCCTACTATGGGGTCCAAGAGGCCAGTGGCACCAGCTACATCACCCAACATCTGGTCCAGCATCCCCAGCAACCCCTCTATCTCCGCCCTCTGCTGCTGCATCTCGTTGAACAGCGTCGCGTTTTGCGCCTGTACGTTTTGCAGCTTCGCGTTCAGCTGTGATTGCGTCGACACCAGGTGCGGGTTCAGATGAGCTGATAGTATGGAATCCGGTGGGAGGAGGTGCGGTCTACATATATATATGTACACACTGTTAGCATATCTAAGGAGCACAACCGCCCCATATGTATATGAAAGAGATTTACTTACGGTATCGCCCTCACCCCCCCATTAGATTCCTTCCTCCTCCCCCCCGCGTCCGCCACCAACCCCTCCAGTTCGTTCAACTTCCGCACCACATCCCTCGCGCTGATGATACTCTCGAACTCCCTCTCGCATTGACTCCCCAACCTGTCCACCATCTGTCTCTGCACGAATTCCAGCGTGCCCGGTGCGCGGGACGCTATCGTAGGGTAGCATGACGCAAAGTGCTCCTTCCTCCGTAACTTGTCCAGGGTGTGATTCAGCGTTGTCTGGAATAACTGCCGTAGGCGGGTGGCTCGCGGCCCGGGCGCGAGCTGGGTGTGTTTTTCTAGTAGGGGTTCCTCTGCCTCTGCCTCTGCCTCTGCCTCTGCTTCTTCGTTGATGTTGTCGTCGGATGAGGGTGCCGCTGCAGCAGGGTCTGATTGGGGCTGATTTGAGGGTTGTTGTTGTTGTTGTTGTTGTTGTTGTTGTTGTTGTTGTTGTTGTTGTGATTGTTGTGGGGGTTCAGGTTGTGATGATTGTTCCACCTGCTGTAGTGGTGGTGGTGGTTGTGACGCTTGGGCTGGAGGGGGAGGCATCTGCTGCTGCTGCTGTGATTGGGATTGTTGTGGTTGTGATGATTGCGCCTGCCCGTCTTGTTCGCTCGACATTGTGAAATCAATTTCGTTGGGGCTAGTATCGTGAGGATATATCTAGTTGGAAACGTTCGAAATTGTGTGTTTTGCTGAGGTTCTCGTCCGCAAATTGAGCTAATCGTCAATTGAATTGTTAGGGGTATGTATCGTCAGATAATGTATATCTCTCTAGTTGGAAAACGGTTCGATGTAAAAAGGTCGAGCTTGTCGCAAATCCGAGGCGCGGTCAATTGCCGTGGGTATCGATCGAGAAAGTCCGTCGCAAAGGTTAAGCTTATCGCAAGCTGTCGCAGAAATTGATACACTAGTCAGATAGGGATGTCAGGGGTAGTATCTTGTGGGAAATGTTTAACTCCAATCGTGCTGTGTAGTCTGTGGATTCTGTCGCAAAGTGAGCTGTCGCAAATCGCAAATCGCAAATGGGACCTGAGCGCGTCCCATCGCGTGCAAGCACGGCGCGTCTGCTGTCTGCTGTGGTACCTAAAGTGTGGAGGGGAAACTTTGAAATGTCAATCAAATGTGGGGGCGGGGTAACTAGCTTGTCAACCGCCTGCAGAGGTTGATCTGCCTGCCCCACACTTGGCATACACCGAGGTCGATCGACAGCTCAATGCTTGTTAAGATCATCTTTCCGCAACTTCGCAATCATCTTAACTTTATCAAGTTGATGCTCAAACTTTTATTTTGTAACTACCAGATCATTAATCATGACGATGAGCTACCATATGAATTGGTGATTTTCTAACTTATGCATCCCACTCCAGCTGTACCAACAGGCCATTCTGCATTTGTCATTCAGGGGTTCGTTCTCAGCGATATCATATCCCTTTTCTGGCATTTCAATCTGCCCCAAGCTCGAGTTTGTAGATATCAATAAGATCCAGTCAATGCGCCCCGTGCCAAAAATACCGATAATACCAATGTCCTGCAAGAATCTGCTGAGGCCAACCAACGAACTGGTTAAAACAGGGCAGAGAGAGACCCGTGATTACCATTACCCATTACCACGCCCATTTCCCATCCCATCCCATCCCTCCTTCCTTCTCCTTGTATCGTTGTGCAACTATGATACAGAACACAGAAAATCACACAACTGCAAACGGACCAAATCAAAGATGTGTAAAGACCAATGCAATCCACCATATGTATCACCTTGTATCATGATCTTTGGTTGATCCTTCCCTCCCATCGGTGTTGTGTTGTGTTGTGTTGTTGTTGTGTTGTGGTATACCAGTATACTTTAATATCAGGAAAAAATCTTGCAGACGCTTTCTTCTTTCTCCTCTCCGTCCGTCATTTCCATATCATGGCCCTGTTAAAAACTGCTAAGGTATACCCTCCGCGAAAAAGCACGAAACCCACCCCTCCCTCCCATAAACACACAGCCACAAACCATGAAACACACGACAACCTAACCACGCCAGACACACGACAACCTTAACCATGCCGAAAACACACCGGGTAAAACCTTGCAAAAACAGACAACCACCTCCCCATAATACACCCTCACCGACAAACCCACCCCCAACACTCAAAGGGAAAAACCAGGTATGTATTAATCAGCTTGCTCCATCTTCCGCCGCTCCATCGCCTCTTCCAGCGCCAATCTCTCCGTAAAGGATCTCGGCGTGGCTCCCATCATGTTGTTAAGACTCTCCCCCTTGGCACCGATCAGATTGGCCCGATAGCTGCCCAGATCAGCAGCCTCTACGCCACTTCGCCCATCCACACCCCCGACGAAAAAGTGCACGTCTTTCATGCGAGCAATCTCTTCGTATAGCTTGGGATTGTTGATGGGGTTGATTCTCATCGTCGTGCCTTTATACGACCCAACGGAATGTCTCTCAAACAATGCCGCCGCTGATACCCCATTTCCATTTGTGCCGTGATCGTGGGGCGGGGTCTGCTCATTGGCCAGTGACGTGCTGAGTCTCTTGTTGAGCTTAGCTGTGATATCCACCTCCTCTTCATCGTCCTTCTCTTCCTCCTTCAAATATTTACCCGGCTTGCGGTCGTCCCGGGTCTCGTCAATCTCAAACGGCATATCATCGTCATCATCGACATCCTTTTGGTGGTTCGGAAGAGTGAAGGGTGTCGGTCGTGCCTCAGTCTCGTTGTCCTCGGTTGTAGTCTGGTTGCTGATAGCGCCCGTCAAAAGGGATGATCGAGATTGCAGCGCTGGCGATCGAGGAGCTGGCGAAGGTGACTTTCTGGAAAAGCTCATTGACAGAAATCCGTCGTCTGAGTCACTGTCGGAATCATCATCCGAATCATCGTTCATAATAGCTTCCTCCAGTTGTTCCAGTTCCTCGATAGGTGAACCAAGAGGAGGCACATCAGTCGGAGCAATCTGCTTCGTATTAAGTGTATGTTTCTCCATGTGATCGGTAATGGTAACCGTCGATCTGGACCCCGTAGGAGTGGCAGCAGCTGAAGTGTCGGCCGAGCTATCGCCGTTCAACTTGGGAACAGCTGTCTCGTCCGGGTCCTCTGGGTTTACCGTCGTCCAGATACCATCGTCTAGCGGCTTTCGCGAAAGCTCGCGGAGAGCTTGGGTAGAAGAGACTTTCTTCGGTCTAGGCTGCCAATCTTCTTCGCCCTCGACATCGAGAAGCGAAGGGCCCGTGTACCCGTCGTCCAACTGTGACTCATCGGCTGCTAATGACTCAGCCTTACCAGCCCCCTGCCTCTGAGCAGCCTTGTCCAGATCAGTGTCCGACGCCGAAGTGACCAGGATGGTGGTGGTGGATGACTGGGATGATGATCTGGAAGCTGCCTTGGATGCTGCCTTGTTGGGGGAGGCAGACCTAGTAGAAACCTCCGCGCCCTGCAAATCTACAAAGCGAACTCTCCGAGGACTGCCCTTTGTAGAACTTGATGTCCGCCGCAATGCACTTCTCGGCACTCGTATCTCTCTGCTATCGACTGACTCGAGCGACGACGTCGACCGATCTGTCAATCGTCTGACTGGCAGCGGCGGTCGGGGCTTCTCGTCTGCAGTTCCGTCTCCATTCTGGACGATTGCCTCCACCTCCACCTCCGCATCCTTCACCTTCGCTTTCTCTGCCTCCTTCTCTTTAATCTCGTCCAACGAAGGTATGAGTAGAGTCAATGACGTCGCCAGCGGTGCGGGGAGTGGTGAGATCGGTGGCGAATGGAGGTTGCGATCACGGTCTCGGTCTCCATTCTCGAGGAGGGGCAGATAGTGGGGGGTGAATACGCCGCGAAACTCCTTCTCGCGCTCGTGCGGGCTCCTGCCTCGCTGGTGGTGGCTATGGTTGTGGTGGTGAGTCGGAATGCCGGAGGTATGGTAGAGGATCGGCGGGGGTGACTTCCGGCCGTCCCACAGCACTCTCCGTCGGTCGACGCCGGTCATGGGGAGAAACTGAGGACTACCTGTCGTAGGCGACTGCGGATTGCTATCTGCAGAACCATAGCCAGCGCGGCCAGAGGGATTCAGCGCCGGATATTTGTGCATTGTCTCTGCAATGACGCGCGACACTTCGTTGGATACGTCGTCGGGTACGTCCTTCAAACAATCCTCCATATGCCGTTCGAATTCGTTCAGCATATCTCGCTGGTAAGCTGCGACCTTGTCGTTGAGTTCGGCAAGCTTCTCATGCAGCTCAGTGACGAGCCTCGCAGCGTCGTCCATTTTGTGTGGAGTGCCTGGCGCTCCAACAATAGTTGCGTCACGTTTTTGCGATCGACAATGGGAAGAGAGCGATAGGCCGAGAAGCGATACATTCACTCAGCCACTGGACTTGCTCCCACTGCCAATCAACCTTGCGCGTGACCTGTTTTATTACCAGCGACAAGCAGGCAACTGCCACACATGATTCCCGAGGCGCAGAATAGGCAGTTGGCCGTTTGCGAGGAAGTGAAGGTAGCAACGCGGGGCAATTGTAAGAAAGGCGTAAAAGAGTGAGATAAAGAAACGCAAGTCTTTCAAGAAGTGAAAGTGTGTGGGCTGGTTGTCAAAGTTGTGCGGAGTATTTCCCTACGCTACTTTCTGGCTTCCCCAGCCCTGGTAAAGTTTGGTCGCGTTAGCGTGGATGTCGTAAGGTACCCTGGTTCAGGTATCGGATGTAGCACTTGAATGCTTCGTCGTAGCTTCCTTTTCAGGATGGAATGGGCCTGTTAAAAAGCATGTGGCGTTCTTTGTGGTCTCTCAAGCTTCCTATTTCTCGATAGAATGTTTGCGCATACAATAACTGTTCCCCTTAGTTTTCGACCTTGGCTCTTATGTTCCAGGTTGTCTTGTACTTCAATGATAGCCCATCGATTCCGTCACCCACGTCTCCAGTTCCGTCCTAGCGGTACAACCGGCGTCCGACGCCGATGATTTACCTTGCCTAGGTAGATCTGCCCATCCATCACTTGCAAAACGTCATATCATATGCAAACATGTGCCTTGGCTCGTCTATTGTCCTCCCTTTCCTCCTAATATCATCCCCATTTCAAGTTGATCCTCTGCCAAGTTCTGGCGGCGGTGAAGGTAGTATCTATAAACTAGGTAGCCACTTCTGGAACTTTCAGTACATAACTTGCGTGCGGACGCCAGTACCTGGCCGCTGGCCCAGTTTTCCCCTTCCAGCCAGGCCTAGACGCTTACCGACTGCCTCTCCTCGCCCACCTACCCACCGCCTGGACTGTGTGGCTGGTGGTACAGTGCCGCTTAACTAATTAGTAACGGCAGGAATTGGGAGGGTGGGGGTCTGGTCTGGTGCTCGGGGGAGAAGAGCCTGGAGGTGGGAGGGCGGGGCCAGGAGTGAAAGGGCGCGCGGGGATACCAGTGCCCCGGTAGAATTGATATCGTCCATTGGGGCGCGATCCGGTATCCGATAGCGCTCTCATCATTTCCCTTGTCTGACCGACGTTGCATGCATATGAAAAATTGATAACAGTCTCGGTACAAGCTCATGATCACGGGCTGTCATTTAGCCTATCAATATGCTTTGCTCACCGAGTCCTCCAATCTCCATCATCCACTGCAGCACAGAGATAAGTAGAGTGCCAGACCCGAACGGCAGCGGGATGTGTGGCGCAATGTGGCTTGATAAGTAATCATTACTTCGTAGCTTGCGACCAAACTTACTGCTACGCTAGCCATTGCGGATGACTTGACTGGCTGAAAGCCTAATCATCACTCGCGGGTCATACGCTCATTTGCTTTGACATTTCTCCTTTCACAGAGCCATACTCTTGACAGTGTCATCCGAAATCATGACAGTAACTGTCGACTCTTGTGGCTTCCGAGATGAGCCGGCATAATTGATATCACCTCAATAATTATAGATATCCACGTCGGGAAAGCGGAAACTTTTACACAAAAGGACGTCATACTGCTAAGCTTAGCTTCTATCTCAGAAAGACGATGATACATGGCTTCAACTCTCCTGACTAGCGACATCAAGATGTAACTGGTCCATCATTGCCTCCCTGCAGGTATGTGACAAATAGCAAAGATGCCATGTCGATCATTCCTCGCAGGAAATGAAACTAAGAATCCGTATGTGAGTAGAAGTGCAACAAATGTCAGTAAACACAAGTATCTGTTGTTGATCCGAGTCGAAAGCATGTTGGAAAGATAGAACAAATAATCAGGCATAACCAGCCGATGGCTGTAAACCTCGAAGTCAAATGGTTAAAACAATCTGGTAACTCACTGCTACATCGTGAGTACATCAACTGAAGAACACCTGTGGTCGTAGATGGTACAAGCAAGCGGCATGGGGGAAGAGTTGATGAGGGGAGGACGGGGGACGGGGGAATGGGGTAACCACTCATACAGAGTGTGCAAGACATATTTAAGCAAAGGGTTCAGACAAAGGCATAGCCGTGCGGCGAGTTAGTAGCACTTCTGATGGACATATTCAGTCGCTCATCTCGACGTCTTCCTCGGCCTTAACTTGGGAAGTAGGCTGAGAGTTTGATAGCTCGCCTGCCTCGTGCTTAATCTTCCCGACGGGAGCTTCAGCTATCTCTCCGTCGCCGACGCTCATAGCCGCCGTCGGGTCAGAGACATTGTCTCCTGTGCCGGGCGCTTGAAGGCGCATCACCTTCTCAAACTCCTCATCGGCCTCGGATAGAAGAGAATGAATATTGCCTCGCGCCGTGCTCAGGTCTTTGAGAACGTTGTCGTCAGCCACTAGCGAGTTGTAATCACTCTTGATCCTCTTCAAGATGGTTGCGTTGGTTTTCCGTAGTTTCTTGTCAATCTTGTCAAGTAAGCTCGTCAGTCGACTCGCAGCGTCCTTTGCGGCACTGTCGAACATGGTATGGCCCGTGTCCTTGATGTGGTCGCCCGTGAACTCTTTCATGCGCTTGAAGCAACCACGTCCTGGCAGCAGGTAGTTAGCACATGGGCTCGGCAATGATTCCTTCTGCGGCTAAGTTTACCTGACTCTTGACTGCAATAGTCATATGCACGGGTCATCGAGTTCGCCACGACGCTGCTGAGCTCGCGGTTTGCCTTCCGTGGCACAAGTTTCACCAGGTCCTTTACGGCCGTGGTGTTTCTTACTGAGTGCTGGTGAGATTTTATTGGCTGGGCAACCAGTTGAAACGAGAGAGACACCCTGATCTCAGCACGACCCTGCATTCGTATGTGGAAAGCTTCCAGCTCCTGGGCAAGGGCTTCGACCAGTGAATCCAGCTGTTTGGGAATGGTTTCGGAAAATACGAGCTCCCATCCTCTGGCAAATTGTTTCTTGAATGGATCCGAGAGCTCTGCGAGTATGTCAGAAACTTCACTCCTAGCACGGCGAGGTTCAACAAAACAAAGAGCGCCGTGCTGGAGTAGATAGACTTACCTTCGTTGAAATCCTTAAGGCCGTGCTTCCCTTTGAACACGCCACTGTAGTACGTAGTTTAGCTTGGATTTTCCCTCAGGCAACGGGAGTAACTTACTTTCTCACACAAGTTGCACGATATGTCATAAATGGTAATCCGCCTTCGTTCTTAGGTCGACCCCAAGACTCAACGGTCACAGGAGCAGTATCAGACGCAACGCGAGTCGCCGGTGCGAACTTGCTGAGAATACTGGTATCAAGGAGCTGGCGGCATTCGGTCATCGCCTTCTCAGTGCTTTCTTTGAGTTGCTAAGTGACAATTATCAGGTCTGCACGGCTGATGTAAAGTTTAAACATCAAAGACGGGCACATACCTGCTCGAGAGTCTGCATTGTAGTCTGCAGAAAGTTAAGCTCTTGCTGCCTGATGTCCACTGTCAACTTGAGCGGGTTGTCGGCCGTTGTCACCCGTAACATAAGGGAGGTGAGGTAGGTGCCTAGATCGTTCAAGAACATGCGACAGGCTGCGACACGCGCACATCTTGTTTGATCCACCGCGTGTCTCTGCAGCGCTGGGATCTCCGTGTCCTCGAGACTAGGAAACCCGGAAACGGCTTCTTCTCTATCTGATTCCATAGTCATATTCTGATAAGCCCTGCTTGAAACACAGAAGACGGGCAGTTGAGCGGCTATTTGTCCATAGTCTCGCTGGTCTTCAGTCGGATCGAAGTTTGCTTCATCTCGCTGAGACGCATTGTCTTGATCCAGTCTATGCGCTAATGAGCTCTTGTCTCTGAAAATTAAGCATTTGTTAGGTACTTACTCTTTAATTCCGTCAGCAAATTGTTGCTGTATTGCCGGGCGTGAGTACTGGTTGCGGAACCTGATGCATTTGCTCTTGGCTTGTCTGTGAAGACGCCTGGTTTCAGCCTTTGCCTTTCTCAACTTCTTTCGCAGGGGCTTCAGTTCCTCCTCTTTGGTTCTCTTCTCTTCACGAAACGCCCTCCTCTCCAATTTTAGGCCCTCAAGCCTTTGGACTGCTTTGCTCTTCTTGAGCGTCTCTTGTTTCTCTTCGTAGTCTGAGTCCGGGGACTCATCTCCGTCCTCAGTGCTCGAATCATCCGAGCCGCTTTCCAACGATCTTTTGTTGCGCTTCCGCGACTTTAGAGCAATGGTGCGAGGTCTTCGCTTCTCGGAACCTTGCGGAGACGAAATCAAAACATCGTCATCTTCTCCTGCCAACCGAACCACGCCCTCAATGTTGTCGATTTCCCTATCGTGACTTTCGATTAATCTGCCCAGAGTTTTTACCCGTTCTTCCACTTCAGACAGCTCTGCTTGGATTTCCTCCGACTGGGCCTCGAGCGCATGTGCCTCCTTGCGAATTTGATGAATCTGCTTTCCTTCAGGGAGGTTCTCGATGGCCTCTTTAACCCTGATGTCATCGGTCTTCGAGCAGATTACAGTCACATTCGCAAAAGTCCCATCGAGCTGAAGTTGTCTTTTGAAAGACGGTCCCATAAGATTCTGTGCCGACTTGTCATCGACAGCGCGGGTGATAGGCGCAACGACCCACAACCCCGTGCAGCGCTCGATATATTTCGCGGCCACTGCTGAGCGAGCGGCATTTGCGTCTTGTACACCAGGCTATTCCGTCGGTCATTAGCGGAGGAAGTATGGGCTTCAAAATCACGGAACACTTACAAGATCCACAAGGACAAGCCCGGACTCAAGGAGAGGAGTCCTGACGAAAATCTTGACGACCTTTATCAAAGGCCAGAATTCCATGGCTTCATGCTCTCTGTTGTTGTCTCGGGCCTTTTCCTTCGAGTCAATAAATTGTCGAAGTTGATCTAACAAAGATTTAGCGTCGAGGGCCGAAATATGTTTGGTAGTGCCGAGCATGCTCCTAACTGAAGGATCTTCAGTAAGGCCGTTAGCGGTAACTTTAGATTCCATCAGATGTGCCCTTGTAATGCTAGGATAGACCGCGCGAATCTTGCTGTAGGCAATGCCAGCCTCCGAATCTGGATTGGCATGGTCCCCTTCAAGTCGGCCTTGGGGGTCGAAGAGGTCCTGAAGAAGGACTTGAAGTTCATCTCTCCATTCTTCCGAGCTGATGAAATGTATCTCTGCCCTATACTTGTTCGTATCTTCTTCCCAGCTGTTGTATGCAATCTCGGTGATGACAGCTGTGCAGGCTCGCATGCAGTTGGTGGGGACAAGGCACTCCTCATCCAAGACCGCATTTAGAACTGAGCTCTTGCCAGCTCCGGTGCTGCCGACAACGCCCACAATACAGGGTGTCGGGCGTGCCTTACCCTGGAGTTTACTAATGGATTTGATCCAACTGGCAATCTCGGCATTGTCTTTTGCTTCAGCAAGGGCTGACTTGATCCCACCCAGAATCTGTACACCAACTTCGACACCACGTTCGAGCTTCTCTAACGACGATTCTGACTTCAGTCGTTGCAGTGAGCCAACTTTCGTCTCCTCACTAGGCGTTCCGATAAAGAGGTTGTCGTCCATCTTGAAGAGGTGAGGCTATAGCTCGAAACCACCAGTAAAACGCAATGGTTTTAGAACCGGAGTCAGTGAATGTGTGCGAGACAATGTAGGCACAAAAGAAAAGAAATAAGTTAAGGGTAGAGGAGTCAAGGTAAGTCAGCGCACTGTTTCTGTTAGGTGCAGTGACTCGAGTGTAACGAAAGTGATAAAAACACGAGAAGAGTGTAAGTGCGTTGAAATATTTTGTGGTTATGTGAGTTCGTGGTTGTGATGTGGCCGACAAGTCAGTGAGAAATGACTGAGCTCCTCTGCCGAGGAGCGATTCGTGCCGCTTGTTGAACGAGATATCTGTTGGTGACAATGATGTCTCGCAAATATGTGAAAGAGTAATGAGGTGGTAATGGAGAAGGAAAGCTTAGGGTCGGTGATAGGTCGTTAAGTGTGAGAAGTAGGTCGTGGAGATGAAAGTGCTGAAGTTGAAATTGGATATAAAGAAAAGCCCAGAAGGTGAGGTTGTGATAAACGATGGAAAGCAGGAGAAGGTTAGTCGAGTTGTGGGAGAAGTCTGGAGGGGATGGCGTTAGGAAAGGGTACTAGGAGTACAAGAGGGCCTTGAAACGTATAAATCTTGCAGAAGTAAGAATAGGTCCAAGGCTGCTAGGGAGACGAGAAGCTCCGCCCGCCTTTGAGTAAGTTACTTGCCTTCTAAAATGATTCCGCCAGTGGAAGCCCAGGAGCAGAACATTGATAGTGCACGTAGCTACTACTGCAAGAGAGATCTCCAACTTGAATGGACTCATTGCTCAACCAGCCATCAAGATTCGAAGTAGAAGCCAGCAGAAGATGAATCAGAAACAATGGAAAGAGCTGAACTGAGTGCCTGTCAAGTGATCGCGCAAGCATGAAACATCTTCTTGACCTGCACTAGGACCGTCATCAGTTTCGTAACACACCGCGCAGGAACTAGAGCAAAAGCCGTCGGATAGGTAATCCAACCAAGGTCCCATAAAAAAGACATCACAGCCATCCCACAGTTACGGTCGCACCTACCTTCACGACCCATAAGAACCTTCAACAAATTTGCCACCTAGCTAATTATGGCAAGAACGACCCTCGACTTCCATCGGGGTGATGAGCACCATTGCCTGCCAAGTAATGCTGATGTACCTGTACTGGGCTGCTTGTCCATTGAAACATCCCAGGTATCGAGGGAAAGGCAGCAGAGCTGCTTTTGGTGTTTTGACATCACACAGCAGAAATGCAGGCATCTTCAAGCCAAATCCGGAAATCGCACCCACTTAAAGACAGTGAACGTTGATGCGGCTCAACAGTGCACAGCCAAGGCCTGCCCATGGCGCGCTATGACCGGGGACCCCCATCAGCAATGACCGCCTTCCTGATTTGACAGCAGCTAAATTTTGCCAGTGCTTTAGCTGTACCTCCACGCGAGCTCGTTCAAGAACCTCCATATCCGCCCGCACTCCATACCATACCACCAGCATCTTGTTGTTGTCCAGCCTCCATTTAAACAGTCGCGTATTACGCATCTCGTTACTTCTTTCTTCCCCCTCTCATTTACTCCCTTAACCCAATCCAACTCCCCCTTCTAGCTGAGAAGATGTCAACAATCACAGCAACAGCCCTCCAATCCTCCCAACCGCCCATCAACCCTCTGTCCTTCAACGCGAACCAGCCCGAGACGATTCGCCTCTACCCGTTGTCCAACTACACATTCGGGGTAAAAGAGACGCAGCCCGAGGAGGACCCTTCTGTGTTGGCCCGGCTCAAGCGCTTGGAAGAGCATTATGTCGCCCACGGAATGCGCCGCACATGCGAGGGGATACTGGTCTGCCACGAGCACAATCACCCGCATATCCTGATGCTTCAGATCGCGAATGCATTCTTCAAACTCCCAGGCGATTATTTGCGACCAGAGGACGATGAGATCGAGGGATTCAAGCAACGGCTCGACGAGCGCCTGGCGCCAGTAGGAAGCATAGGAGAGGGCGAGAAGGCGGGCGATTGGCAGGTCGGAGACTGTCTCGCGCAGTGGTGGCGCCCAAACTTCGAGACGTTCATGTACCCGTTCGTACCGGCACATGTGACGCGGCCTAAGGAGTGCAAGAAGCTCTACTTTATCCAACTTCCTAAATCAAGTAAGCCCCCTCCTAACATCGTCCTGGGTTGGGACGGAGCTAACGGTTGTGTGCAGAGGTTCTGTCCGTACCCAAAAACATGAAACTACTCGCGGTCCCCTTGTTTGAGCTCTACGACAACACACAGCGCTATGGCCCACAGCTATCGGCCATCCCGCATCTCCTGAGCAGGTACAACTTTGAGTTTGTGAATGAGAACGGGGAGGTTGTTGCGCAGACACCTGGCGGAGCGCCCCCTACGGATAACGGCTACACGCTGAAGACGAAGGTGCTCGCTGGGGACGATGTTGATATGAAGGTTGAGAACGGCACCCATTAAATCACCAAACGCACTGGAAGCTGCGGACCGGAACAAGAGAGCACGCTGCTGCTACTTTTTGTTCAAGGAGAAGGCGCTTCCCGCTCTCAATCTAACTTGGTGCAACTGCAGAAGCAATGGCAACCTATCACATACCGAGGGGGGATGTTTGTAATTTTCGTTGGGCCGCAGTATGGAAGGAGGCATAGGCAGCCAAGGGGGCTGCTTTGTTGGATTCCAGGCGTTAGGGCGTCACTTTATCCAAAATCACATCATATGTACAACGTTTCAATTAAGACAACTGTTGAGTTCCACGGGCTTTATTTAGATTGTCATGTTTAGAGCTTCTGCAGTCACGCCTTCTTTTCGCCCTGAATAGTAGCTACTACTTTCCGCGTGTGCTTCATGTCTCTGAACTCGAGATACCATATTCCCTGCCACGTGCCCGTGTTCTATTACTCCTTCATTAGCATCTATCCACCAGGCCTGCCAGGGGTGGGCACTTACGAGTTTACCGTCGGTGATGGGGATAGTAACGCTAGCACCGATCAGCGAAGCCTTGACGTGGCTGCTCGCGTCGTCCAGGCCTTCGGCGTCATGTCTGTAGAGAGCCTCCCCCTTGGGCCCTTGGTCAGGTACTATCCTGTCCAGTGCGTCTGTCATATCTGCCCTGACATCCTACATCATCCGTCAACCCTACACTATCTTGTAAATGTTAAGGGGGCTACCTTATCCCAGTTCTCATTCAAGCTGAGCGCGCAGCTGGTGTGCTGCATGAACAGCGTGAGGAGGCCGACCTTGTACTGCGATATCTCGGGCAGTTCCTTTAGAACGTGGTCGGTGACCAGGTATGAGCCGCGAGTCCGCGGGGGAAGGGTGAATTGCTTTTGCATCCACGACATCTTATCAGGTGGTGGTGGAGGCGGGGGAGAGGAGGACCCAAATATGAGGGAAAGAGGTAACGACCACAGGAGGTGGAATATCCCGGGGAAGAAACACACCAAAAGTAAGGAGAATAGTAAGAGGGCGGTGGTCGTGGGGGATGATGATACTATCGAGGGTTGTGGAGTATTTCGCGGCATCTCAGTTCAGTATGGGAAACTCAAACAGGTGGGGAGGGTTGTGAACGTCATGCGCGCCTAGCTTTGGTGGGGTACTTGACTGCCCGCTGCAGCGTATGGGTTATAACTTCTAAAGGAGTCCAGTGGTATTAACTATATAATTGAGCTACCTAACGTTACGCTACGCAGTACAAACACAAACTGTAGCAAAGCGTAATGCGTGTACAGTACACGTGTGTCTACGTCACAAGCAGTTGCCGACTGAGACACGTTCATGGAAAGACCTGAGAGACAGAGACATGCATGCATTGACTGGGACTCCTGTTCGTAGGATTGATTACTGATATGGTGACGCTGCAATTGCTGCCTACGAAAAGTCTGACTTCCATGCCGTCTCAGTAAGCTTTGCGCCCTGCAGTATTCTAGATTGCTAAATTGAACACATTCAGCGGCTCGTCGTCACGATGAATGAAACCGAAAGGATTGGTAATGGCACGACGAGCCTAAGCACTTTCCAGTGGGGTCCAGCTCCGAACTTCGGGTGGGGCGGAAGGCAAGGCAGTTGAACCGGTCGTTATTGAGCTACATTCGCTAGCTGTGGATTATGCACGATGCACAGAGTATACCGCTAATCGCTCGGACTTAGCTAACCTGCGAACGACGAACCGACTGACAGCCCGAGCTGCATGCAGCTAGCTTACCGGCTTCCAGGATCCGCGAGCTCCCCTCTACGGAAACTGCTGACAAACTGACCCAATAATGTTTCTCTATGTAGGTTCACCGCGCGCGCGCCGGACTTTGCATTTTCTTTTTTGTTCCATTCCCTAGCTTTCAGCATAGAGTAAAAGCCATATTCTCCGTTGTCGCCCGATCTCGACAACACGTTTGCGACTGACGGAAGTCTCTACAGTCCGGGATTACACCACAACGCCCGTTATCCGGCTTCCTACTAGAGCCGTCCCGAGTTCCCGATCGCAAAACCTCCATGCTATGACGCGGCTGGCATTTGTTACCAGGATATAGCTATCGTAGCTTCGCGCCAACGCCAATGGGGCCGGATTTTGGTGAAGGAGGCCAGAAGGTCATCTTCTACGAGACCGGCTCTTTTACTGGCCATCATCCCTTTGGTAAACTGGGGAGTGGTTATCTCAGCGCGACAACAGGTTTCAAGCAGCCGCTATGCGGTAACGAAGAGGGATGGGGCCCGCTCAGTCCCTTCCGATACGACTTCACGCCATGCTTTATTGATGTCTGGGTAGCCTCGGTTGCTGCCTTTGGTCTTGTCGCTGGGTCTCTGGCAGTATGGTGGCTGCTTAAGAGGAGGAAACCGACCGAGGTCCCCAAGGATTGGCACTTTTGGACAAAGCAGGTTGGTTGCGCCGCTGTCCCGGGAGAAGGACCAGGTTGATATTGACACAATGCGCAATTAGGTGCTACTTGCTCTCATCATCCTCGATACCGCCGTCCAACTCGGTATTCAGATCATCAACTACCCCGACATTTGGTTTGGCGACTTCCGGGTGTGGACCACGGCCATCACGATAGTCTCGCTCTTCGTCATCTTCTCGATCCAATGGCTCGAGCACTCGCGACTTCGGAACGCCAATGGCGTCGTCCTGTTCTACTGGCTCTTCCTACTCATCGCGTTTTCCGTCAAGCTCCGATCCTTGATCTCGCAGAAACTCTATGCCGAGAACCAACCATACTTCATCACCTATTGCGTGGGATTCGGGCTCGCGGTTGCCGAATTCTTCTTTGAGTGGCTGTGGCCTAAGAAGAACAGCACTTATGAAGCCTTGGTCGAAGAGGAGGAATGCCCAGTGGAGTACGCCACCGTCTTCTCCCTCCTCACCTTCTCGTGGATGACACCCATGATGAAGTACGGTTATTCGCACTTCCTTACCGAGGACGATCTCTGGGCGCTGTCAAAGAAGGACAAAACCAAGAACACGGGTCAAGCATTCCATGACGCTTGGCAGCACGAGTTGGACCACCGCAAGAATCCCTCGCTCTGGGTCGCCCTCTTCCGTGCCTATGGTGGCCCGTACGTCCTTGCGGCTGTCTTCAAGGTTGGCAACGATATTTCGGCATTCATTCAGCCTCAGCTGCTGAGGTACCTGATCTCCTTTATCGATTCCTACAGGGACGGGCAGGAACCACAGCCGATAGTCAAGGGTGCTGCCATCGCCTTGGCTATGTTCGCCGTGGCTATCTTCCAGACCACCATGATTCACCAGTACTTCCAGCTTGCCTTCGTTACCGGCATGAGGATCAAGGGCGGCCTGACCTCATCCATCTACAGAAAGGCGCTGAAGCTCTCGAATGAGGGCCGGTCTAACAAGACCACTGGGGATATTGTGAACTACATGGCAGTCGATGCTCAACGTCTTCAGGATCTGACGCAATTCGCCCAGCAGGTGTGGTCTGCACCATTCCAGATCTTCATCTGCATGTTCTCGCTCTACCAGCTTGTCGGATGGTCCATGTTCGCAGGTATCGGCGTCATGATTGTCATGGTCCCCATCAACGGTATGATTGCGAGGTTCATGAAGAACTTGCAGAAGCAGCAGATGAAGAACAAGGACGCGAGAAGCCGTCTGATTGCTGAGATCATCAACAACATGAAGAGCATTAAGCTATATGCCTGGGGCGCTGCATTCATGAACAAGCTCAACTACATCAGAAATGACCAGGAGCTGAAGAATCTGAGGAAGATTGGCGCAGGCCAAGCCGTTGCCAACTTCACTTGGTCAACTACCCCTTTCCTGGTATCTTGCTCGACCTTCGCCGTGTTTGTTCTAACTCAGGACAAGCCACTTACAACCGACATCGTCTTCCCTGCCCTCGCTCTGTTTAACCTGCTTACATTCCCTCTTGCGGTTCTTCCCATGGTCATCACCTCCATTATCGAGGCAAGCGTTGCCGTTGGACGTCTCACATCATATCTGATTGCCGAGGAGGTTCAGCCGGATGCCGTCGTCGTGAAGCCTGCCGTTGAAGAGATTGGCGAGGAGACAGTGCTCATCCGCGACGGCACTTTCTCCTGGAACCGCCACGAGGAGAACAAGAGCGTTCTGAGAGACATCAACTTTACAGCGAACAAGGGTGAGCTCTGCTGCATCGTGGGTCGTGTCGGAGCCGGCAAGAGCTCCCTGTTGCAGGCCATCCTCGGTGACCTCTGGAAGATCAAGGGTCATGTTGAAGTGCACGGAACTGTCGCCTATGTCAGTCAGTCGGCCTGGATCATGAACGCCACGGTTCGGGAAAACATTGTCTTTGGCTACAGATACGATTCGAATTTCTACGAAAAGACAGTGAAGGCTTGCGCGTTGCTTGATGACTTTGCCCAGCTCCCCGATGGAGACGAGACTGTCGTAGGAGAGCGCGGTATATCACTCAGCGGTGGCCAGAAGGCCCGAGTCGCTCTGGCTAGGGCCGTCTATGCCAGAGCCGATGTCTACTTGATCGACGACTGTCTCTCAGCCGTCGACTCTCACGTTGGCCGTCATCTCATTGACAACGTTCTCGGTCACAGGGGTCTTCTTGCCTCCAAGACGAGAATCTTGGCAACCAACTCGATTCCGGTTCTGGTCGAAGCAGACCTCATCTGCTTGCTGAAAGATGGCGAGATTGTCGAGAAGGGCACTTACAGACAGCTTATGGCAATGCGGGGCTTGGTCTCAGAATTGATGAAGACTGCTAACTCAACCGACTCGGGTCCGAGCTCTTCTGCGGCATCTCCGGGCGGCAGCGACAGTGAAACGTCTACAGTCATCGAGGCAGAGAGCAGCCAAGAGAAGGAGGAGATGGAGGAGGCACAAGAAGGGCTCGGTGTCCTTCAATCAATCAGACCCGGCCCTGGAAGCTCCTCGGCCGGGACCAAGAAACCACGGACTGGAAGCATGGCAACACTGCGTAGAGCCAGCGCTGCTAGCTTCAATGGCCCGAGGGGCAAGCTCAGCGACGAGGAAAACCCGTCTAGCAAGACTAAGCAGGCCAAGGAGCACTCTGAGCAGGGCAAGGTCAAGTGGTCTGTCTACATGGAATACGCCAAGACAAGCAATCTCGTCGCTGTTGCCATTTACCTTGTGACTCTCGTGGGTGCCCAAACGGCGCAGATTGGTGAGTTCCAGTTTTTGTGCCCCCTTCGTTCCTTCCTTTTGCGAGCTCCGAATTGTGGACCCTGCAAGTCCTCTTCTTGCCGCTCGTTCCACCGATTTGTTCGATCTCGCGATTGCCTGTACGAGCTTGCATGTCTAACTCGCATGTTCTTTTAGCGGGGAGCGTATGGTTGAAGAACTGGGCCGAAAGGAATGCCGCGGCTGGCGGAAATCCCGAAGTTGGCAAATATCTTGGCATCTACTTCGCGTTCGGCATCGGCTCGTCAGCCTTGACGGTTGTGCAGACCTTGATTCTGTGGATCTTCTGTTCGATCGAGGTATGTGTTGTTGGTGAAGGAGGCGGTGCGCGGACGACGCTGACATGTGCCCCCGTACAGGCATCTCGAAAGCTGCACGAGAGAATGGCCACAGCCATTTTCCGGTCACCGATGTCCTTCTTCGATGTCACACCAGCCGGCCGTATTTTGAATAGGTTTTCGAGGTGCGTCTCTTCTTGCCACTCTTTTCCCCCTCTCTTGCCCGAAGCACAACACGAAGTACGACACGAAGTACGACAAGGCCAATGCAATGCAAGATGGATTTGGACCATGCCGCTGCCTTGTACTCCTCGTCGCTGAATTTACCCCAACCCAACCGAGCCATTATGCTGTGGCCTCCTCGTGCCATGCAACATGCAGTTTGCTGACCATGTTTCGCCAATGCTAGTGACATTTATCGCGTCGATGAAGTGCTTGCCCGCACCTTCAACATGCTCTTCACCAACCTGGCCAGATCGGGTTTCACGTTGGTGGTCATCTCGGTCTCCACACCCGCCTTTGTTGCCTTGATCATACCCTTGAGTGCCATGTACATTTGGATCCAACGTTACTATCTCCGCACGTCACGCGAGCTGAAGAGGTTGGACAGCGTTAGCCGCAGCCCCATCTACGCCCACTTCCAAGAGTCGCTTGGAGGTATCTCGACCATTCGGGCATACCGCCAGCACCAACGATTCGAGCTCGAGAACGAGTGGCGGGTTGATGCGAACCTGCGAGCTTACTTCCCATCCATCAGCGCCAACAGATGGCTTGCTGTACGACTGGAATTCCTCGGCGCCATAGTCATTCTTGCCGCTGCCGGCTTTTCCGTCATCTCCGTAGCCAACCACAGCAAGTTGAGCGCAGGACTGGTCGGTCTGGCCATGTCGTATGCGCTGCAGATTACCACATCGCTCAACTGGATCGTCCGCCAGACCGTCGAGGTAGAGACCAACATCGTGTCTGTAGAGCGTGTTCTCGAATACGCACGACTACCTTCCGAGGCGCCCGAGATTATTCACGGCAACAGGCCGCCCGTAAGCTGGCCCTCGCGTGGCGAGGTTGAGTTCCACAACTACAGCGCCAGATACCGCGAGGGACTTGACTTGGTGCTCAAGAACATCAACCTAGACATCAAGTCTCACGAGAAGGTTGGCGTTGTCGGACGAACAGGAGCTGGCAAATCCTCCTTGACGTTGGCACTCTTCAGGATCATCGAACCAGCTACGGGCCACATCAGCATTGACGGTTTGAATACTTCGACCATCGGACTGCTCGATCTACGGCGACGATTGGCCATCATCCCGCAAGATGCAGCTCTGTTTGAGGGCACCATCCGCGACAATCTCGACCCGGGCCATGTACATGATGATACGGAACTTTGGAGTGTTCTTGGTAAGTTCCCCCACACACGCACGGCAGCTGCAAGTACAGTACAATTCAGTACAGTGCACAGACACATGTCTGGTGGAGTACCCATGTCGCGTTATGGTGCACAGCAGCTAACTGGAGCCTTCGCATAGAACACGCTCGGCTAAAAGACCATGTCGCTAGCATGGACGGCGGTCTAGAAGCCAGGATCCACGAAGGAGGTAAGATTCTACATTTTCTTCTCGGTCAACGGGTTCTATCAGCTTTCACATGCTTGGCTGTCAACTTCTTATCACAATTCGGTCCCTTCCCCTTTGCAAGTTGCGATGCATTTCTGCAGCGGCTATCCGCGTCCCAACCCCCTAAGCGGACGGCCACTGGCTGCTCGATACGAGCACACGCGCTTCGCAGTTTCCCATTACCTGATTGTGCGACCGGCCATGATGGAGGGGCTCGATCCGGTCTATCGTCGTCTTTCATGTGCATGCTCCATCTCAGATGTGTATTGGCCCCGCATGATCTCCCACGCATTACCGAGCCGGATTGCAGTCAAGCAATCTGTTTGGTTCTGCTATGTCGCCATGGTGGCGCGGCTGACCCCTCCATCCGTCCCCTTCCCGACGTTTTCTACCTAGTCCCGCTCACCGGTTTCATGTTATCTTGCTGCCATCTACCCCTCCATCATCATGTCACCGCAAGAAATGCCGTGATGTCTTGTCAGCTTTTAGTGCTGTGAAAAATTACGCTGTACTATGTACTAACCTGCTCTGTTAGGATCGAACCTCTCGCAAGGTCAAAGGCAACTTGTATCACTGGCCCGTGCCATGTTGACCCCCTCCAACATCCTGGTGTTGGACGAGGCCACGGCGGCCGTTGACGTGCAGACTGATGCCCTGCTCCAGCAGACCCTACGTGGTCCACTGTTCAAGAACAGGACCATCATTACTGTTGCTCACCGTATCAATACCATTCTTGACAGTGACCGGGTGGTGGTACTTGAGAAGGGCGAGGTCATTGAGTTTGACACGCCCCAGAACTTGCTCAAGAACAAGTCGGGCATGTTTTATGGGTTGGTTAAGGAGTCTGGGCTGGTTGATGAGTGATAGCATGTGATTTACGGGTGCAGCGGGTGCAGCGGGTGTTGAAAGTTTTGGACATATACCTAAGTAGATATACTACATATCGGCCAGCGGAGTTGTTATTGTCATGAGAGATGATGATATGGACAGCGGTTGTGTAGAATGTAAGTAAAAAAATGTATATAAGATGATATAAGCCGGGTGGTGATGTATAGCAGGGAATTAAGGTATATAGAAACAACAAAAGTCGAAAGTCGAAAGGAATACTGAACGGGCTAGTAAAGAAATGGCAACACCACGGTGACTTGACTCGACTTGGTCTTTTTTTACATACCTAGTTTCCTATTGAGTGCTAAAATATTTGGTTCCGTGAGCTTATGCCGCAAATGGCGCGGACTACGACGACAGAAGGTTCACACAGATGAAGACTAAGACTGGGTTTTACGTCCCCAGGTTCTTAGACTGTGTTTGGAGGCAACAGCTGGCAAACCTGACTTGAAGCGAACGTTTATCGGGAATTTCACAGTGAGTATGTGAGTTTGTGTAACCACACAAGCTGACATATCTTCCGGTCTCTTCTCTCTCTCTCTCTCTCTCTCTCTCTCTACTGAAGAGGGTGTGTGGACACATGGACAGCGTAGCAATGGAAAGGGAATCAATCTCGTGACCCTCACAACCTGCCGTGTGTCCACACACTACACTCTTCTCCATCTTTCTTTCTTCTTACCCACACCGGCCTGACATGGTGCAATCTTATCCAATCCTGTCATCATTAATTTCCATATCTGGAGAGGAGGATTGGGGCCGAGATGGAGTGGTGTGCATGGCCGGTCTGATACAGTAGTAGTAGGGTGAGTAAGCAAGCTATGCAGTTACCACTCTACGGTTACTGCAGCTGCATGTAACTAACACATACTCATCTATCTCACACGCACATGAAAATACAGGTGTGGTTGGGATAAGAGGCCATCCCCAAAGATAAAAACGAAGGTCTGTGGATTTTGTCCCTTCGTAGTAAGTTTGGATTGGAGGTGAGGTTGGTCAAGGGGCGTGATATTATTAACCTGGACGCGCATACTTGGACACTGCGATAAACACACCGGACAGCTAGAGCAACGTGGTTCAATGCTACGAGTGAGTATGTATGTACATAGAATTGTGTAACCCGAGAAATAAGCCACGAAAAAAAAACGAAAAAAAAAAAAAAGAACAGGACGAAACAAATAAGCGGTTCGGTAGTCACGGAAGGGAGGGAGGGAGGGAGGAAGGCACGGCAGAACGAAGGAGCCCGGAGGAGGGGGAGGAGGAGGGGGAGGGGAAGGAATGGCTGACAAGTCAGTCTGCTGCACCACCACCACCACCACCACCTATCTTCACGGTACTTGACGTTGCACAAACTTCTCGACCTATCGATAACCTTTTACACACACGGAGTACTCCAACCGGATGGCATTTTGCATTGTGGTAGCAGTTGGGGTAGCACAAAGGCTCCGAATCAGGCACCGAACGAAAAAAACACACAGCAGCTTCGACAACAACTTACGTACGGAGTACATACCTTCTTCCCCTGTAATGCAAGGCAGCTAACTACAGTAGCTCAAAACACTTTCGACAGCAGCCCGACACGACAGTTGTCTTACAGCAACTCGCAAACAGTCAGCCACGCGAAAGCCCCGTCCACCATACAAAAGCCCGTTGTGAGTTTAACCACACAAAAACTGCTGTGCTGTGCTGTGCTGTGGTAATGGCAAGTAAACGCGAACATCACGTTTCCAACATACCATACCATACGTAAAACCAAACATGAACATCAACGCCAAGACGAATGCGAACAACACAACACAGGAAAGAGCCTATAGGTGGGTACTCCGGAGGTAGACGAATCAATGGTTATGGTTTATGCATGCAAAAATGCAAAGCACCTCACTTTGTAGCTATAACTGTCGATCTTTCTGCACTGGAACCAAGACTTAAGACAATGATGTAAAAGTCTTTTCATTGACGGGATTACCCTCCGTCGCTTAAAAAAGCACTCTCTATCACAGTTAACTAAAAGGGGAATGCATGTGATGGGACTGCAGAAGAGAACCGAGATACATTGAACATTAGTTATGATCACCAGGGAACATGCCGAAACACAACATACAATCCCTTTACTACACACAACCTCCCTTACATAGTTATTAACCTCCATACAGGACGCACATGCACATATGTACATACATTACATGCGCCATGAAAAAAAAAAAAGAAAGGTTCGTACGTTACGCGAAACACATCCCACATACAGTACATACGCCGCAAAAAGAGAAAACGAGAGGTAATAACGGTGAAGAGAAAGCCACAAACCACAAATGCAGAGTGAAGGGGAGGGGAGGGAGGGGGAAGAAAAAAAGAGGAAAGCTCCGTTCGTTCTGGGCTTACGCCTCACTGGTTTTCCCATCACACTGCACCTGCATCGGCTTCCTTACCCTTTTTCCTTTTTTTTTTTTTTTTTTTGTGCACACACGCCTGTCTTCCTCCTTTGCAAATGTACTGTTGTATGTATGTATGTATGTATGTCTGGCAACTGCCACGGCCGGACGACAAGAAACAAGAAACAAGAAATAAGTTACAAGCCCGAGCTAAGTTAGTTTAGTAGCGTTGCATGCGTGACCGGCTTCTAAGCCCCGGGGTGTGTGTGTGTGTGTCTCACTTTCCACCTGAACTACCTACCTTGCGGCGTAACTAATAAAGAAAAACTAACAGATGTACATACATACATACCTAGGCAAGAAAAAAGAAAAAAGAAAAAGAAAAGAAAAGAAAAGGACCTACTGCGCGACTTGCCAAGACTACTCCATACATGGGCTGTCCAGGATGTCAAAAAAAAGAAAAAAAAAGAAAAGAAAAAAAAGATGCCGTCATCATGGTAGCAAAGCAATGTGTACATAACTAGTAGTGGTGTGGTGGTATGAAGGGGAGGAGAGATGGAGATTAAAAAAGAGAAACACACCTCGCAGATGCCAACCTTCATGTGAGAATCGAAAACGAAACATGGGTGTGTCTGGTTCGGCCAGTTGCTTTTTTTTTGTTTTGTTTTGGCCAGGGATGTTCCTTGTGTATACATAATATGTAGTTAAGAGAAGGTTGGATGGAGAGAGAGGGTGTTAGGGTGTTAGACTAATAAGCTGTGTTGGGGGCCGTATGGAACCAGTTAAGCTTGCGATTGGAAGTGCGAGCAAAGCTCGCTTTTTTACTTCCTTCACACCCGGACTCTTATGTTTCCTGCAAGAACCCCAGTAGAGGTGATACGGTATGTCTTGCCATTAGTTATAGAGTTGCGCAAGTTTGACTCAGCTGCTCAGCATAGTCGATCATTGCCCCTCTCTCGCGGGCCATTAAAAGGTGCGCGCAGTGCCCGTACCGTCTGACTGGGAAAGAGATGAAAGGACGGAGCTAAAAGCCAGAGGGACCCAACAGTCGCGACACATCACACATCCGGAAGCTCGCCTAGTCGTCACACAGACACACTAACACCAGCTAAGCTATGGCTGTGTTTAGTTCCGCCCAGTAACTAGCGCAACTGGCGACAGCAAAATGCTTTTTGCAATGCGTGTGTGTGTGATTTGTTGCGCAACGTGCTGGATAGTGTATGCATGGGAATCCAGGAAGGGACTGGTATGTACCAAGGGCGTACGCCCGTACTGTGATACAAAGCGGGAGGGTGTCGTGTAACCCGACTGTGTGGACCGACGACCGGACGGCTGTATCGACCATTGAAACCCCATGTCTGGGGGTCTCACACGAAAATGGTAAAAACCCTGGGGTTTGCGCCAAATGAGGGGTTGGTTTTGTCCGATGACATGGTGTGCAGGCAATATCGATCGCTCGTTGGGACTCTCGATCCCGCCGCGCTGGGAATGGTCGGGCGTGTTGTGTCTGGTAATTTTCCTCAGTCATTCCTTTCTCGGGGTTCAATGTCTCTCGTACCTAGTCCAATTCAAGACATGACTGCATACGCGATGCACCGCGTGAATAGATTGCCTACCTTGCCAGATAGGGAAAGTAGACTTACACCGTCCAATGTTTATGTAACTAGCGGGCCGATCACTGTCCCGGCTTACGAAATACGGGCCGGCTAGACAGGCCCAGAACGCTGTGAATCTGGCGTGATGTTTAGTAAAGATGGAAAAGAGGCTTGTCCCGAAACGGCGGAGAAGTAGTCTGTTGTCTGTTCTGGTTGGCTCTTCGTATGTGAGCTATCACAGTAGTAATGCACTAGCTAGCTTCCAGGCAGGAAAGTTGGGGAACCTGGGTTACAGTGAGAGACAATCAGCCAGCCATAGAGCCCAGCCCTACGGAATCACAACCCGTCCGTCGTGATATGTAGGTAACGAGGGAGGTATGCGTAAGGATGGGTAGGCGGCAGGCAGCGGAAATCTCCAGTGGAGGATGCAAATGAAGCAATGCACAGATGCAGAGCGAAAAGCTAGGCGCCGAATTAGATGTTGCGCGCAAAAATGTAGCTTGTGATGTTCGGGCGGCAGCCTCCGGCAAGTGACAAGATTTCCATTTGCAGTGAGCTGTGGCTACGACCCATGCAGAATTGGCGTGCAACTGCTAACCGTTTTGGCTTTGGTGACAAGGACGACAAACGCACAAGCGCGCTTGAACGGTCAGTGGGGTCGCACTTGATTACGGAGGGGCAAGTGGCTAACTGGGCCAAAACGTTTTTTTAGTGCAAAAATTACTACGTATACGCCACCCGTGAAATTCTCTAGATAAAGCTAATTTCGTAAACCTTATTTTTAAAAGTTTATCCTTATAATAACCGCATATTTTTCTTTATATAACCTTTTAAACATGTACTGAATACCTTTATTTTTTAACCATTCTATATAATAATCACTATTAAAATATTGCTTATAAATTTCTCTTTTCATAATAAACCCTTATTAAATCCACCTAAAATATTAAAGGAATGTAAAAATGCTTAAAAAGTTATGATATAAATTATAAAGCAACTTATTAAAATAAAGGTAAATGACGTTTACGAACTTTTAAATAATATGAAGGTAAATATATAAAATCTTTTTTTTTTAAAAATTTTTAAAATGTTAATTTATTTTTAAAATGTAGTCTAACTCTTTTTTAAAAAATAATATTATAGTAAAGGAGAAAAAGTCTTTACGATATAAGATTTAAAAAGACTAAATCATGCTTTTATTATTATTATATACTTTTTCTTACTTATGATAAATAAAGAAGAATATAAGACTTACTTTTATAAGTAAGTAAAGGGGCTAATAGTTAAATATATTACGTTAAATTAGAAGGGGGCTTAAATAACGTGTATAAATTATTATTACTTAGGATGAAGTAAAAATTATTCGTTATATATTAATATATTTAATAAATAATTTTTATTATTTTTTAAAAAACTAATTAAAATAAAGGTAAAAGAAGCATAAGATAAAGAAAACTTTAAGAATAAAAAACGAAAGGAGTTTATATAAGGATACGTTAAAACGGCGTATATTTTTAACTTAAAGCAATGGATTTTTTTAATAAGAAGTGAGATAGCGATAAGACTTATAAAGTAAACTTTAGCTTTAAGTAATGATTAAAGGAGATACGAGAATGTACGAGTATTTTTAAGATTATATAAAAGTAAATAAAAATAAATAAAAGTTATTAAATGCAACCGTAAAAATAAAAAAAAATTAAAAAAATTAAAAAAAATAATCAGTAAAAGGAGTATTATAAAAAATCTTATATATGTCACGGCACTAGCGTGGGGCACTCCGTTTAAGCGGTGTATATTTTATTATCATGACCATGTACTTAAGTAGTGTGTATTTTACTGCTATAGCCCATATATAACTACACTATTATATAAAAAGGCCTTCCTTTCCACTCTTATAAAATAAGTTCTTTTCTTTTTTAACTTAATGTTTTACGAATAAAGTAAGTAATAATTTAAAGCCTTACCTCTTCGAATATTACTCTCGTTATATAATATTAAGTTTAATAATCACTGCTTAAGAAAGCTAGTATAATATTTAAATAAATTAAGGAATTAACGTAGCTTACACATAAACTATACCGACTAAATCCATTATTTATTTACATCGATTTATTTACTTAATGCGCTTATATAATGCATTATTTTATCTATTAATCATAATAGGTGCTTAATAATGAAAAAAGAAATAAGCTTTCTAAAATAGCATGCTTATAAAAATGACTTTAGTCATTAAGATAGCTTGCGATAATGATAAAGGCCAGGCCGCCATTATTAAGGCCCGTAAAGAAGTTCGATTCTAGTTTAAGGACTTATAATGTATCCTTCTAGGCCGAAATAAGCATTAATTAATTAATAAACTTAATGCTATACCCGGGCTATAATGCGCCTCATAAGGATTAATAACTAAATACTTCTTAAACTTAAAGATAAATCCATTTATTATAGTTGGAAGAGATATTAATGATATTATTAATCTTAATTATAATACAGATGAATATTAATAAGCCTTAGCATTTAAAAATAAACTTACGTTCGAAGATTATTATAAGTATATAGTTTTAAGATTTCCTAATTTTCGATATACTATTACTTAAGAGGAATTTTAATAGGATATAATTAGCTAAGTAAAAGCCTTTACCAAGATATATAATATGATAAGTAAAAAAACTAGTCTTAATTTCCCTTTTAAGGCCTTATTTAAAGAGGCTTAATGAGACCTTTTATATGAAAGAGTAGTTAATATTATTAACTTTATTAAACTTATTAAATAAAACCTAAAAGTTATATTTTATAAGTTTAAGCTATGGATCTTTTAGTTTTATATATATAAAGAATTAATTAAAGAGCTTTATACTTAAGCACGTAGTTTAAATAATAATATAATAATTACTTATAGCTAGCTTATTAAAATTAAAGGAGCTTCTTTCCTCGTTAAACTCTAATAAGATATTATTAAGTAGTGAGAGTAAAGCTCTTATATAGAATAAGAAGCGGTAAACTATATACTTAAATAACTAGCTGAACGAGATAATTAAATTACTAAATAAAATACTATTATTATTAAGCTTTACGTAAAAATACGTAACTTATGCTGTGAATAATAAGATACCTTAAGTTAATAATTTATAGAGTAATAAGAGACCTTTACTTAGTTATCGATCTGATCATTCTTTTAATAAATGAACTTAACACCCTTCTTCTCGTTAGTTATTATAAAGGAAGGTACTTATAAAAGCATTAAGTAAGTTAACGCCTTAATATTTTATAATAATAAGTTAAAAGATATTATTACCTTTAATGTTTAGCTTAAATAAGTAAAGAATAAATTAACCACGAATATAAACTACTTCCTTACCAATAAGGTTATATGAATTTATATTAAGGAACGTATATAAGGCTTAATATTAGACGCTTTAAAGCCTTATCTTCGAGATAGTTATCTTAATTAGCTTATTACTTTAAAGAATTTTCTTAAGCATCTTTAAAATAAGTATTATAACTATCATTAAGAAGAAGAAGCGCGCAATAAGTTCGATAAGTTATATATAAAACCTAATAATGATTATTATGTATTTAAAAATAAATTCATCCATTATATAAGCGAGTGTTAAAAGCTGAAAGATTAATAAAAGAAAGAGTTTTATTATAAGTTAACTATTAATTTATAAGTAGCCTTAATAGGATATTACGTAGATCTTTATATTAGTTTTAAGGAGTATATTAACTTAAGAGTTAATATTATAATAACTTACTAATTAGCTTATAAGAAACATGAGAAGGAGAAGGTTAAGGGAACTAAAAGCTTAAATAATAGGAATCTTAAAAGCAGGAATAATCGAAACACGCCCGTTAAGAATAAAATGAACGGTGAAAGCTTAGCGCTAGCTCGTTATAATGGACTTACCATTAAAGAAGTTAAGAAACTACTTTTAAAAGGAAGGTACTTTATATATAAAGAAAAAGGATATATTAAAGCGACCTATCTTAATAAGGAAAGGTTAGTTAAGGAGCATAATATTAAACTTTAAGCTATTGTGAACTGATATATTGGTAATAGTGAAGGAAGTATTATTAATGATATTAAATAGACCCTTTATATTATTAAGTTAAATAATGATAACGAGTTAATAAATTAAATACCTTAAGTGAATTAAACTCTTACTTAAGGGAGGAATTAATAAAGGTTTTTAAGCTAAATAAAATATTAAAAGATAATATGCTTTATATATTAGAGATGGATTTAAGAAACTTCTTTAAGGGAGATTCTTTTATTTATCCTTATATTATAACTAATAATAAATTATTATTAACCACTTAAAATACCTTTATTAATTCGGGAGCTAATAGCTATATCTTTATAAGCTTTACTTTTATAAAAAGATTATGAAAGATATTATATATTATTACTACTAGCGATTTCTTATTACGGAGAATCAATAAGTATAATGGAGATAAAGTTTAAAGAATTAAAACTATAATTTAAGTAAATATTATTATATAAGGAAGAATTATTAAAGAGGAATAAATAATAGTAGTAAAGATAAATTATAATATTATTTTTAAGTAATATTAACTAAGGAAGCATAACTTAATAAATTTCTATTATCGAAAGATTTTATTCCCGCCGGAATAGTTATTAAACCTTATGTAATAAAAAACCATACTTATAAATAATAATAATTAACTACTTTAGGATCTTAAGTACTAAAAGAATATTATTTATTAAGAAACTAAGATAAAGGAATAAGATAAACTCCAGTAAAAGGAATATTAAATTATTAAATAAATTAAAGAGTTAAAAAGAACGTTTAAAGAATAAGAACTCGTAAAACTACTTAAAGAAGAGAGACTTATAAAAAGTATAAATCTACTTATTTAAGGCCTTATAACTTTAATATAATGAAGCTTTTTTATAATTAATATTAAACTTATAGATAAACTTATCACTTATATAGAATGATTATTATTATAAACTAATTAAAAGGAACTTAACGACGTTATCCTTAACTAAATTAAGAAAAAGACTTAATAAGAATAAGATATAGAAGGACTATATAAGTACTGAAGAGACTTTACTAAATAGTATAAATACTAGCCTTTATTAATTACTATAATAAGAGCTACTATTTTCACCTATATAATAAATATAAAAACTATTAGTATTACATGCTTATATAAGATCGATAAGATTATTACCGATAAGAAGGTTAACTTCTTAATTAAGGACAATGAGCTACTTAAGCAATTAATTAAAGAGGCCATTTTAAAGGAATATTATAGTTACTTAAATGTATTTAATAAAGTGAAATTTAATACTTTATTAAAGCATTATATAAGTAATTATTGAATTAATTTAAAAGAAAGCTACCAGCTTAAGGAACTAAGATATAGCCTCTTATATAAAATATCCCTTAAAGAACTTAAGTTATACTATAAGTATATTATAAAAAACTTAGTTAAGGGATATATAACCTTTAGTTTAGCTATATAAGTAACTTTAATGTTATTCACGCTTAAGCTAAATGATACTAAGTTTCATTTTTATATAAATTACTAGAAGTTAAATGCCATTATGAAAAAGGATCAGTATTTATTACTATTAATTAATAAGATTATATCCCGAATTACTTAAGTAAAAATCTTTATAAAGATTAATATATGTTAAGCTTTTAATAAGATTTAAATAAAGTTAAAAGATAAAGACTTTATTATGTTTTAAACTCGTTATAGTGCTTATAAATATCGAGTCTTACCTTTCAGATTAACTAATAGCCTAATGACCTTTTAATGGTATATTAATAATGCTTTAATAAGTTATTTAAATGATTTTTATAATGCTTATATTAATAATATCTTAATATTTTCTAATAACTTAAACTTTTATTAGGAGCACGTGATTAAAATACTATAAAGACTTTAAAATGCTAGTTTTTAAGCTAATATTAATAAGTATAAGTTTTATACGTAAAAGATTAAATTCTTGAGGTTTATTATTAGTATTGAGAGTATTATCATCGATTTAATAAAGGTTTTAACCATTAAAGATTAAAATGTTTCGATTAATGTAAAAGGAGTATAGTCCTTTTTAAGCTTTTATAACTTTTATTAAAGATTTATATTAAAATATAATAAGCGGGTAAAATTATTATACGCCTTAATTAAGAAGAAAGAACTATTTATTTAAAATGCTAAATAGTAAGCCTCTTTTAATAAACTAAAATAATTACTAATAAGCACGTTAATACTTAGCTATTTTTAATTACACTTACTTATTAAAGTGGAAACTAATGCGTTAGATGGAGTGGTGGCCGGGGTATTATCTTAATAAAATTCGGATATAAGGGAATGGTACCCAGTAGCTTATTATTTCACTACGATAAAAGGAGCTGAACTTAATTACCTTATTTATAATAAAGAATTAATAGCCGTAATTATAGCCTTAAAAGCATAGCGAGGGGAATTATAAAGACTAAAACTTCCTTTTCTCATCATTACGGATTATAAGATGTTAAAATACTTTATTATAAAGTGACTATTTAATTAAAGATAAGTTAAATAGGCTAAAATTATAACCTCCTTTAACTTTAATATTACTTATTAACTTAATAAAGATAACATAATTATAAACGCGTTATTTAAGAAATTAAATAAAATAAAAACGTAAAAAGTAAAGAAAGATACTTACTATATACTAATTATCTTCTAATAAGTTCGATAAAAGGAGCTAATTATAAAGATATTAGTTTTAAATAAAGGGAAGGAACTATTAATGCTTTTAAGGTTTTTACTTATAAATAAGATTTTAAAAGCTAATAAGTACGATTTAAACTTATCTGTTTACTAAGTAAAAGCATAAGTGAAATTAAACCTTAACTTAAGTATAGCTAAACCTTTAGTACTATAAAATAATAAACTTATTATGCTGGAAATAGCTAATTTATAAATAAAGATCCTTATTAAAGTATATTTCCGAATTATTATAATATATCTGAGTTAAAATAAGATAAGATAATTAATTACGGCCCAATATTAATAATTAAGTATAAGTAATAACATTAATTAATTCGTAGCTAATTATAATTACCGCTTATTAAAGGTCCTTTAAGATAAAATACTTAAGCTATTAAAACTATTATTAATTCCTTTATGAAGTTAAGCCTTAATAGGTATTAAGATATTAATAAATAAGTATAAGAATAATAATACCTTCATTATAATCGATCAGTTAAGTAAGGTAACGTAAACTACTTTATATAAATCCATTATAATAATTAAGAATGTCACGCTTCTTTATTATAAAGGTCCATACTAAGTATTTAACTTATTATAAGAAATCGTTAGCGACTAAAGTCCTTAATTTATAACGGATTTTACCGATAAGTTATTAAAGATTCTTAATATTAAATAGAAGGTTTCATTCTTAAGCTATTCATAAACTATAAACTAAGTAAAGATAATAAACGAATACTTAACTTAATGATTAAAATCATTTATTAACTATTATTAAGATAATTAGTCCCGAGCTATTTTAATTATAAACGTAATTTAAATAAAAATGTTATATAATAATATAAAACTATAACCTTATAAAGTATTAATAAGCTTCCTTATATTAATGCTATTTAATTAAGATACTTATATAAGGGAACTATTTGAACTCCTTAATAAAAAATGCTTTAACTAATAAGAGGTTTAAATAATATTGTAAAAAATACATAATTACGTAAAGCATGTTAAAGCACTAATATTAATAGCTTAAATAAAGTAAATTAAATAAGCTAATTATTACTAGAGAATTTTAAACTTTAAAGTAAGGAACTAGGTATTTATTATTAAAAAGGCTTAATCGATAAACCGGCTTAATAATAAACTAAATTTCCCTTTAACTAAATAATATTACCGAATATTAAATATAATTAGGTACTTTTACTAGTTAAAAGTCTTAAATAGTTAACGCGAAATAAAAGTATTTTACGTTAATAAACTACGTAAATACTTAAATAATTTATTACCTGGATAAGAAGTAAAGAACTTTATAAGCGAAGAAGTTAATAATAAAGAAGAATAAGAGGTTAATTATATCATAACATTATGGACTTATTATAAGAAGCTTTAATATTAAGTTAAATAAAAGGGTTAGGATTTAAATTTAACGTAATATAACGTAAAATCATTTAAAAATACTCCTTTAAAACTATAACGATTTTATAAAGAGAACTTAAATGTTATTAAGCTATTAAAGTGATTATAAGCTTAAATTAACGTAAGTTTAAAGGATAAGTTTAATCTTTTACATTTAAAAGATAACTTATCGATGCTTAAAAATATTAAAAAGCCATTATATAAGTTAGCGTAAAAGAAAAAAGTTACGTAAAAGAAATAATAGGCTTATACTACTTATATATGCGAGGTTCCGCATATAATAATCTAATAAGTAAGTAATTTATAAGTAAAGTTAGTATAATATATTAGGATTAAGGTATTATATTACGTTATATTAGCTGATCCTTAAGGATACCTTTCCTTTACTTAAGAAGCATTTTATATTCGATTCTAGCTAAAAGCATAATTTTTTTTTTTTTTTTTTTTTTAAGGCTCAGGGTAAGCCTTTTTTCAAAGGGGGGGTTAATGTTATAATACTAGCATAAGGCACTCTATTTAAGTGGTTGTGTTTTACTACTATAACTCATGCACTTAAGCAATATATATTTTATTATTATAGCTTATGCATAACTACACTATTATATAAAAAAGCCTTCCTTTCCACTTTTATAAAATAAGTTCTTTTCTTCTTTAACTTAGTGTTTTATAAATAAAGTAAGTAATAACTTAAAGCCTTACCTCTTTAAATACTACTCTCATTATAATATATAAATATAAAGGTTAGAAAATATTATATAAATGATTAAAAATATTTTTATTTATAAGCGTAAAAGTAAAATTTATATATATTATATATTATTAAAAGTATTTATAGTTTTTTAAAAATAATGCGCTTAAAGATTAACTTTAAAGATTATAAAGACTTTATTATTAAAGAATATTAAAAAGCTATTTTAATAAGTGAAATTTTATTAATATTAACGGAAAAATATAAGAGATTAATTAAGAAAAAAATACTTTATAAGCATCTTAAGACTTAAGAGGAAGATCGATGGTAAATATGGATAAAAGATAGTGAGGAAATAAAGGAAGCATTAAAATAACTATATTTTAAAATGATACCAAAAGATAAAAAGCTATATAAGTAATTAAAGAAATAAAGCTTTAAAGTATCTTATTTTAAAGTAGTTAATATATGATAAAAGGTTAAGATCTTAAAAAGACTAAACGGAGAGGAGTTAAAAGAGAGAAAGGAGAAGTTAATAACTTTCTTATAAACTCTTTCACTTTTAATAATAATAATAATAAGAATAAAAAGACGAGCTTTACGTCATTATATTTATAATAAAGTAAGGATTAATATTTTAAAGAAGTTAATATATAAGGTATTTTTTATACTTAACCTTAAAAAAGTAAAAGAACGATAAAATCGATTATATATTAAGTAAAGAGGCTTTACCATTCTTAAGCTTAATTATACTTAATTTATAAATACATATTATAAATTATAAAAGTATAGCTTTAAGATTTACGTTAAAATTAATGTATACTTAAAATATATACTATAAGCATATATAAGTATCTTTACTTTAATAAAGAGATTTATCTTTATGTAATTCTTTAATATTATAAGAAAGTATAGATTAATTTTAATAGTTATTTAGTTAGATTGAGATAAGGAGATAGTAATGATAATAGTTACTTAATATTAATTATTACTTAAAATAATTAAGTAACGTCGATTAAAACTTAAAAAAAATAAAAATTATAATTTAAATTAGTTTATGCTTAAAAGAGATAATTAACTTAACGTTAAAATTAAAAAAGAAGTGATAAAATTAAACGCGTTATTATTTAAACTTAAAAGACTTTTTTAATTTTCAGATTATTAACGATATAATAAAAGTATAAAGAACTAACATATTAAATTATAATAATATTAATTATATAAAGGAAGATTTAAAGTATAATAAGTAAGTTAATATATTTTAAACTCGATCACTTTTAATTAACTTATTAATAAAAGGATGAAATTATTTCATATTATTAAAAAGGGAGGATTTATAAAGTTAAAACTAACTTCCTAATTAAATTATACTTCTTTATACTTTTATAACGTATATCTGGTAAGAAATTAGCACTTTTATAAAAGATTAAAATAATTACCTGATTTATATATAAAAGAACTAAAAATATATTTATCTTAATATTCTAGCTAAGTTATATTTTAACCTTAACCTTATATAAGTAATAAAGTATAAAATACCATTAAATATTAAACGTTAACGTTTTTTAAAAAGTTTAATGAAATTAAATAACATCGACCTTAATTAATACTTACTTATCGATATATATTAACTTTATAATAAAATTATATAAGGCTATAAAAGTAACTTAAGGTTTAATTTAAAAAGGCTATACTTTTAAAAATATATTTTTCTTAAAGATAGTTTTATATTATATAAGTCAGTTAACTAAATATTAAAGCTATTTATTTTTAGTAAACTAAATAATAGTTAAAATGCTTTTAAATCGAGGCTTATTATAAAGGGGATTAATCTTTAAAGTTTATTTAATATTAAAGAGGATAAGGATAATATTTTTAAAGATTAGTTAATAAAGTTTTAAATATATGATAAAGTTATTTTTATTAAGCTACTTTCTTATTTTCTTTTATATTTACCTTTTTAATGTTTATATAATTACATTTTTATAAACCATTTTAAGTAATAAGTAAGGGTGGAAGATATTCTTACTTATTTACTAATGTAGAATTATAATATTATTATATTATTATAAAGTATGTAAAGTGTTAAAGAGTAAAAGAGTTTAAAAAGCTTATAAGGCTTTAAAAAAGCTATTATAAGTTCCACTTTAAGACCCACTTTTATGCGGTGGCTTAAGTAGTAACTGCTAATCAGTTAGCCTTAAGCTGCTTACTCTTTAAATGAGAAATTTATTTATTAATACTGTAAAAAGGCTTAATAACTTAATTAAGCTATTTTTTAGTATTAAGTTTTAGGCTTATAAAAGAAAACTTATTACCCTTAGTAAAGCTTATCACTCTTTTTTTATTATCCCGCGATATCCTTTTATATCCTATTTTACTGCTTAAGTATCCTGTTTTATTACTCTTATATTCCATTAATCTACTTTAAGCTTTACGTAATTAGGTGGACTTATATAATTTAATAACTTTAGTCATTAAAACTAGCTTAATTATTAGAATTAATTTAATTATTAAAATTAACTTAAGTATTAAAATTAGCTTAATTATTAGAATGGATTTAATTATAGTAATTAGTTTGATTATAGTAGTTAATTTAGTTATAACTATTAGTTTATTTATTAGAATGGGTTTAATTATAAGAGTTAGTTTAATTATTAGCTCCTGCCTCTTTAAAGCTATAATAAGTAAGGATTCTTTAGCCTTAAGTAAGGGTTCTATTATAGCTCCTTTCCTTAATCACTTTAAGCCTTTCTTCTCCTTATTATCATTGCTTAAGGTATTTTTACGAGGGTGGTTAAGTTATTTAGGAATATTATTAAAGTGACCTCTTTAACGTTATTAATACTCATTAATTAACTTTTAAAAGTTACGTAACTATTATTTTGTTTTTTAAATGTTATGTTTATAGCTTTATCCTTTCTACTTAATTAAATATTATAGTTCTTATTAGTATAGCTTATATTATAAAATAATCTTTACATTATATTTATTATTACTTTCCTCGCTGAAATCTTAACTATTTTTTATTAGTCCTGGTGGTGAGTTTTATCTTCCGAATAGGTCCTCCTTTTTTAATGTTAGTAATAAGTAAGCGACCAATATAACTAGGTAGATAGTTATATTAGCGAGAAGTTTTAATTTATAAGTTAGTTTATTAACTTTCCTTTTAATAATAAATGGTTTAAAGCATTATTATAATAGCTTCCTTAAGAGTTTGCTTAGTAAATAGTACTTATAATAAAGTTATAAATATATTTTATTACTAACTTTAAATTTAATTTACTAGTGCTTTTTATTATACTACTTCTTTACGTTTATTAAAGCAAAGTTTATTATTAGTTATACATCTTATTAAAAGTATTTTTTAAAGGCTAAGATTTAATTAGTTTTGGTAGGTTATATTCTCGTTATAATATTTAACAGTCTTAATAGTTTAAATTCGAATAGCTGTTTATATAAGGATAATTTAATTACATTTAAATAAGCACTATTTAAGTATTATTATAAACTAAGAATAACTTTTATTTATAGTTTAGTTGTATTCTTAAAGTAAAAGAAACATAAGGTAACTTTTACCATTTAAATTTTTTTTTTCGATAAGCTGTTAACTTATAAGTAATATATAGTAGTTATTATTAACTTAGTTTTTATTACCTTTTACATCCTTTTTTAAAATTTAAAGGTAAACTTATAGTCTTTATTAGAGATAATACTATAAGGTACGTTTTAGTTATATATTATAAGCTATTTAATGAATATAACACTTTATTCTTTTATCATATATATTAAATGGCTTGGAATTAATAGCGTTCTTTTAAATATATGATTTATTATTGTTAATAAATAGTTATATTTAATATAGCTAGGTATTTATTAAGGTATATTAATAAATAATACCTTAAGCAGTCTAACAATGAAATCGATAGCGACGACTTATATAAGTAGATAATAACTTAGTTATATTAGTTAATAATTATTAATTATTAGGTTTTAGTTTATTTAATTAAGCTTATACGTTAAGCAGTGTTATATATACTTTTTAACTTTATACGTTTTCTTATAAATTAATAGCCCTTTTAAGTTATATATTATTCTGTTATAGTTAAAGTGGTATTTATTATTATTTATTACTTTAAGTATCGCTTTAACTTAACTATATAAGATATAAAGACTATATATATTATTAAGTTTAATATTATAAAGTAATTTATCTATAAGTACGAATAAGTACCCGGGCTGAGAAAGGGTTTTAACGTCCTTATTAAATATTTATTAGCTAGCAGCCTTATACTTTACTTTAAGCCTTTAAGCTAATGTTTTTAAGATTATTAAATACTTTTTATCAGCCTTATACTTTTAAATAAACTATTCTTTTAAGGTTGCTTTTATTTAAGCCTTTATAAATGCAAACTATATATTGTTAAGAATAGCTTCATTATTCAGGTGCTTTAAGTTACCTTTAAGACTGATAACATTTTATTTAGTACGGAGTTTACTTAAAGCATCCAATATTAAATTAAGCTTATTTATTAAGTAGTAAACTTTAAGTTAGTATTAAGATAGGTAAATAGATGCATTAATTAAGCGGAGATTAGCTTTATCATTAAATGACGTAAGGATTGTTATTTTCTTAATGATTTCTTTTATAGCTAAGTAGTTTGTTAAGATGATAATTAAGTTATTAATAGAATAGATTATTATTCGTAATTTTTAAACTATTTAAACTAAGTAGGTTACTTTTAGTTTTAATGGTTTATACTTTCCCTTAGCTTTTAATAAATATTTGCTTAAGAACATAATTAATAAGACTTTATTAAAGGGTATAAGGGTGCTTAGCTTTTATTTATAATTATCTTTTATAACTATAGAAGGTTATAATGTTAAAGCTTCATTTAAAGATTTATTAACTTATAAAAATAATTCCTTATTTAAATTATAGTGATAAAGAAGTATTAGCTTCTTTTAATTATAAATAATATCTTATAGCATTTAAAAAGATTATCTTTTCTACTTTATTAGTTTAAAGTAAATTTTTTAATAGTAATTAGCGTGCTTAAGCCTTATGGTTAATTTAGCCTTCTTTTTAGCCATTAATAAGGCGACCTTTCTTACTTATAGTAGCTTAAATAGTTACGCGTAATACGGTATAAGATAGCGTAAGAAGCTTAAGCTTCTTAAGTATTATTTTAGTGCTTTAAGCTAGTTAAGAAATGTTAAATCCTTAAATGTTATAATACAGTCTTTTATTATAAAGAGATTTAATATATTAACCTTAAATCTTAATAGCTTAATACTTAAATATTTTAAATATAACTTGTTTAGCGATATTATAATGTTCTTTCTTTCGAATAACTTAAATATAATTTTTAAATAATAAATGTATTTATTTTAAGTATTTAAAAATATAATAATATCGTTAATAAAGGCCTTATAGTAAAAGGAATATAGGCTTAATAATTTATTTATAAACCTTTATATATAAGCTGGCGAATTTTAATAACTTATTAAGGTTACTATTAGTTTTTTAAGTTCTTAAGGGCTAATTAACATGAACTTATTTTAATGTAGAGGGTGAATGTTATAGAAAAAGGATGTGGCATTTATAGTCATAATATACTTCTTTCCTTAGAGCGCTTTAATAATACTTTACTATAATAGTAAGGGGTAGTTATTTAATATTATAACTCAGTTTAAGGCCCGTAAGTTAATAACGACCTTACTTTTAAGTTTACTTTTAACTGTGCATTAAATTATAAAAATTAGGTGTGTGAATAGCATCAATTTATAAGATTATTTTATCTTACCTTACTAGTAGAGTTTATTAAAGGTTTTATTTAGTACCTCCTTATTTTTTCAACTTAAAGGGTAAGCTTTAAACATGACTTTTTAATTCTATTATCTTTTAATAAAAAGAACGTGTATAAGTTACTTTAATAGTATATTTATTAATCTGTTATCTTCTTATATTTTAAAGAAATCCTTTACTACTTTCTTAAGATAGGAAGTTTATAATTTATCCTCTATATATATATATACGTTATTAAATATTTCTTTTACTATATAATTTCTTATCTTAATATTAAGTATAAATTATTTTTCTTACGCGTGAGGCTTATTTAAGTTTAGCTCGAGTATAGGTATAAGGTTATTAATACTTTAAATAATATTATAAACATAGTTAATTACTAGGGTGCCTTTCACTCTTTTTATAATAATGGATATAAAGGTAACTAGCTTAACTTCCTTCTTCATCTTACGTTCTTACTCTTTAATATATCTCTCGGTGACTGCCTTAATGAGATAAGTTAGCTTAACCTCTTAATTAATGGTGGGGGATATAAATGCTATGGCTTCACTTATAAGCGTTATAGCATTAAAAGCCATCGTAACTTTAATGCTTAATGCTTATGACGTTCTTAAACCCGAGCTAATACTTACGATAAGGGTGATACCGATTATAATGACCTTTATAACATTAACTTATAAGATGGTAAAGTAGCTACTATTAATAATATCTTTAATATAACCCATATAGTAACTTTTTAAGAGGGTAATTACTTTATTAATAATGTTCTTTATTATTATAACCTTAAGGGTATAGGCATTAATTATAGCGTTAAGCGTGGCTAAGTGTTAAGCTATAAATAAAAAGCTTTTATCGTTAAGTAAAGGCTTATAATGTATAAGGACTTAAGCTTTTTACCTTAATAAAAAGGTGATTTTACATAATAAAGTTACTTTTTACACGTATATTAATGCCCGATTTTAAACTTAAATATCGACTTAAAATCCCTTTACTTTAATGAATAATATAATGTTATCTTTATAGTCGATATTTATATTATAAGGCTTAAGGAAATCATTGTTTAATTTATAAATTAAGTGTTAAGTTATCGACTACTTACCCTTATTTTATAAACTTTATTAGTATATTAACTCCTTTACGGTTATGTTTAGATAAGTAAAATAAGAATGTAACTTATTCTTTTAATATTAAGGACTTATTATTAATGCCTTTAACTTTACTTACTTTTAACGTAATAATATAGTTTAATTATTTAAAGAAAGATTTATTAATAAGCATTTAGCTTATACTTAAGTCGAAATAAATCTTAATTTCTTAAGCTTTAATGATACTTTAGCTTTAACTCGAAGATAAGAATAGTTAAATAAAAGGCTACTATCTAAGTTAGTTACTTTAATAGCTAATGCCTTTAAGATTTTATACCTTAATTTAATTATTCCTTCTGAGCTTAACTCCTCCGCTGCTTATAAGATGGGCTCTCTTTCAGTTATAACGCCTTAAATGATTTTGATAAGTGCGCTTTTACACTTGATTAAGTATTTAAAAAGTACATTCCTTAATTAGTAAATAAGGTGATAATACCTACATATATAGCGAGGTGGTGAGTTTAAAGATAATGTTTAAATAGCTTAATTAATGGCTATTTTACTTAGTTAATAAGTTCTTAAGTAAACTTTAATTATCATTAACTTATTAAAGGTCTTATAATAATTATAATATATTAAGTGCTTATTAAGGATTAAATAAGTGATGTTAATATTGAAATCATTACCTTATAAAGACGAGTTGGAATAATTAACGTTTAACCCATTTAAACTTTTATTAATGAAATGCACATAGTCTTAATGCTTATCTTTTTTATCCTTTTTATTATAGTTTTTTCTCTTATAATTATCCTTATTTAGTTTATTATACTTACTTTTATCATCTTAATTATATTTCTTATCACGTTTATCCTTATCGTATTTATTATACTTAAACCTATTATTAAATTAATTCCTTTTATAGTAATTATACTTATTACGAAAGGGCGATCTTTAACGCAGCTTATCTTTAAGCTTAAGGTCTTTTATAAAAGACTTCTTTTATTAAATGTGTGAGTATTTATTTTTAACGGTGATTAAAAGTATTAATTTACTTTTATCGACTAATTATATATGCTCTATAAGGCTTTCATACCATATAAGGAGATAAAGATATTATTTAATTAATAAGTTAAGGCTAGCTTAAATTTATATTATAACTTTATTAATTAATATTATTGATTATTAATATACTTATCGTTTTAATTAAATATAACTTCCTTTAAATGTATTTACTTAAGGCAGTCTTATTTATACTAATGTCCTTAATACGTAAGCTTTTAACTATAAAGTTATATATAACTATAATAGTATTTAGCTTAAAGTGCTCTTTAAGAGCTTTTAATAGTATGGTAAGACCTTCATTATAAAGTTAGCTTTAAGTAAATTTAATTAATTTAATGGTTTATTATATTATTGTCGGGCTATTAAATAGGGTTTAAAAGTGGATTATTAACTATATCTTTACGTTAACGCGTGTTAACTAATTCTTAATAAATGTGTTAATATGCTTAATAAAGTTAAATACGTTAATAAAGATAAGAGCTTTATTATTTATAACGTAGCTTAAGTTATCCAAATCTTTATAATATAAGTAAAATTAGCCGATCTCTTCCCACTTAACTTTTATAAAGGATAAGGAAGACTAACTATGATCCTCATCATCATTATAGTTACTTACTAGTGCATTAAGCAGAATATTAAGAGGTAGCACATTAAGAGGTGGCACGTTAAGTGGTAACACGTTAGTTAATGCCATAACTAGTACTTATCTTAATAAGGGTTTATATTAGCATATTAAGTTACGAAAGCTTTAGTTAATCTCTTCTTACGTTACAGCTATTAATACTTATATAGGAGCTAATATAAGTATAAAAGCTAATGTGGGTATAAGAGTTAGTGTAAGAACTGGTGCTTATAACGTTCATAGTAATAGTAGTATAAGGTATAATATTATAATGGGTGCCGGTAGTTTAATTAAGGCTAGTATTTACATTAATGATTTAATAGGTGTTAGAAAGATTAGTGTTCATATTATGGTCTGAGTAATTAACCGTTACAGCTTAATAAGTGTGTTATTAAGGCTAAATCTTACTACGTACTTAATAGCTCGGTCCGCGACCTTTTAAAGCTTTAGTTATAATGGCCTTAAGGATCCTTATATAGCTTTTTATACCGTTTTAACGATCATAAGCTATATAATATCTTAAATATCTTTAATATAGCTTAACATATTATAAATAGCGAGACTATTATCTTTTATAAAGGCTATTAACTTTACAATGTTATTTTTAAGCTAACTAAATACCTCCCGTAAACGTTAATCTTATTAATTAATCTTATATTTTAAGAACTTAATTATTTAAATATTGCATTTAAACTTACTAAGTAAAGGCGTGTTTAAGTTATTTTTTAATTAAGCGCTTATAATATAAGATTCTTCGTCTCATTATTATTAAAGCTGTTATTATTAAGTGAGTTTAATATTAAATGTAAATAAGCCTTAAACCTTAGCCTTATCAATCTTAATAGTGGATCTTACATCAGTTTCCTATATATTTATTAGCGAGCTTTAAGTAGCGTCATCGTAATAATCATCGTTATCACTTATATTAAGCATAATGTTAAGAGTTTATTTTAATATATTACTAAGTACTTACTTTCCTTTAATAAATATAATTGGAAAGTAAGTATAGTAATGCGTGGTCTTATACTTAAGCGTAGTGAGGGTAGTGGGGGAGATAGATATAATAAGATGAGGTTTCGTTATCGAGTTTAAGTACTTAAATTTATTAAACCTTCGAACTTTGCTTTAAATTAAGGTACTTAAATTTGGCTAGTTAAGAAACCCTTTACGTCGATGAATTAAGAGTGCGAGTACTTAAATTCACCGTTTTTTAGTTAATCAGTCTAGGTAGTGATAAGTACATAGTTACTTAAATTTGCTATGTAAGGGAAGGTTTTATAATGGGTAAGGTTTATATTATAAGGTAAGGTTTATTAAGTAAAGGGCACATATATAATTACTTAAATTCGTCGCGGCGGTGAATACTATTTAACGAGGTAGTTAGTGAAAATTCTTCACCAGTTATAAGGTGTGAGGCGATTCACGCTCGAACTGCGCGTTAAATGCGTTTTTCGAGGGCTGTAGTCACAATTATTAGCTGATTAAACTACGATTTAAGCTTCAAATTATCACTTAATCACGCGTTATTATTAAATGGTTAAATTAAGTTAGTGTTAGTTTTAAGGTATTAACCATTTAATCGTAGCTACTATATAATATGGAATTATAACGTTATTATATTATTATAAAGTATGTAAAGTATTAAAGAGTGGAAGAGTTTAAGAATCTTATAAGGCTTTAAAGAAGTTATTATAAGTTTCACTTTAAGATCTACTCTTCGTGCGGTAGCTTAAGCGATAACTGCTAGTTAATTAACCTTAAGCTGCCTACTCTTTAAATAAGAAATTTATTTATCAATACTATAAAAGGGCTTAATAGCCCAGTTAAGTTATTTTCTGGTATTATTTATACTCGATCAAATAGTTTTATTTTTAACTTAACTTTTATACTCCTTAATAAATAAAGTACCATTAAAAGAGCCACTTAATGTAACTAGATTTAAGTAGTTTATAACGTTTACTTTTTATCCTTTTAGTCTCTTATTTAGCTCCATTTTTACTTTAAACTTTAACTTAATCTTTAATATCTTTTATAAGGTTAATCTTTCTTCTTACTTTTTCTTAACGCTAATAGTCTTTACTTTAATATTATATACTTTTTATAACTTACTTATCTTTTAAGTTTATTTAATCTCCTTACCTTTCCTTACTTTACTTTTTACTTTCGGTTATATTTTTTTTCCCTTTTTCTTTACCTTTACCTTTACCTTATTATTATCCTCCTCCTTATCTTTAATATTATATTACTTTTTCAACTTTATAATATTTAACGTTATAGCCTTATTAGCCCTTTATTTTCACTAGGTAATATAAGCGGTGTATAACTTTTTAAAGGTAATAAAAGAACTTAAATTTAATTTAATTAACTTAAAGATATTAAGATTAAATATTAAAGGATTAACTTATTTTACGAACTAAAACTTTAAAGCTTAAAACTTTTTGCTTATTTAATATAGCTTAAATACGTATTTAATAAGCGTGACGTAATTAAAGAAGGGTATATTAAGTTATAAACGATAAGCAGCAAAGTTTATATATTTTATAATAACCCATTACTTTATAATGATAAGGTTAATTATTATATCCATTTTATATTCACTTATTTAAACTTAAAAGGTGATTAATATTATATAAGTGTTTATAATAGGCTTATAATTTATAATCATACTTTATATACGCGTTACTTACGTTATGTATTAAGCTTACTTTAAACTTATAAGTACTTAGTTAAAAGGCGGGGATATTAAAGTAATAATAATGTCGGAGACTTATAAACCCTTTATTAAAGCTTATTTATTAAAGTTTAATAATGTTATAATAAAACTTAAGTTAATTAAGATTAATGCTGATAAGAGAGTAAGAAGACGCTATATAAAAGGGAGTGGTAACTTAAATAAGTTAATAATAATGGTTTATAAAGTTTTATTATATTTAAGATAAACTTTTTATATCAGATTAATTATATGAATTTCATTATATTAGTATTAAGTTATTAAGTAATGGTTTATTATAAGTACATCCATTATGCTTAATAAATATTATTAATAATTAAGAGTGATCGAGTGTAAATAATAATAATTGAGCTTAAATTAAAGTACTTTTTTATAATAATGCAAAACGTAAGTTTTTTTTTAAATAACCCCGCTTTTTTTATAAGGGTACATATACGCAAGAGTATCTTATTATTTTTTTATAAGTTTTTAATTTCTTTTATACATTTTATATATTTTATTATTATCCTTTAGTTTTCGAGTTTTTCTTTTTACCTTTTATTTTATTTTTTAAAATTTTTTTTTTTTTTTTTACTTTATATAAATTTAAATTTTTTTTAAAAAAATTAATTTATTATCATTTTTTATTATTATATTATTATTTTACGTTTTTTTATTAATATCTTTAACTTTCGTCGTTACTTTTTTTCCTCTTTTAAAATTTAAAAGGTCACTTATAATCTCTTTATAATTATATTTTTAATCTCCCCTTCTTTAAAATTTCCCTTTTATACCTTAAATTCCATTATATCCTTTTTATCTTACTTAAGTTTCTTATAAACTTTTTTTTTTTAACACCGTAAAAATAAAAACATAAAAAAAACATTAAAAAACATACCTTTTCGATAAGAATAATTTTTACTTAATCTTAAGAAATAATAGTTAATATAAGCTCCTTTAATTATTTCATTATTTAACATAATATAGTTTTTATATAGCCTTTTCGCTTACTTAAACTTATAATTCTTATAAGTAAAGAGGTTTTTTATTAATATTAAAATATATAAGGTAATAATTATTACGTACGTTATATTATCAATATTTATTAATGATATTTATTGTTTATTATCTTTATAAAAAGTTTTTAACTCGAAGAGCTGAAGAGCATTTTATAAATATATTAATATTTTATTTTACGAAAAAAAAAATTTTTATTATATTTACTTTATATGTCTTAAGAAGGCATTAAACGTCGTTAAACTTAAATGCTTTTAACTGAGATAAAATCTCTCCCGTAAATTTCTCTGCCTTTAAAACTTAAGGTAAGGATTTTACGGCGTTTAAGATTACTAGCCCGCCATTTCGTTAGTAATTATTATATGGAATTATTATAAAGTGAAAGTATTTAGTACACGTTTAAAAAATTGTGTAAGGAAAAATATGCAGTTATTATAGGGAGAAAATTTTTAAAATGGGGTTTGTGAAATTAGCTTTATGCGGAGAATCTACCTCGGCGTGGTTATAATAATTTTTTTTCATTAAAAAAACGTTTTAGCCCAGTTGGCCACTTGCTCCTCCGTACTTGATGGATCGATGTGGTCATTGCTCCTTCCGTGTCTTGATTTCATGTTGCGAGGAAGGTCCATCCTTCCATCTTTGAGAGCCCGGCGTGCCCGCTGCACGTTGAGTGCTTGCTTTGGAACGCTTTGGTTCCCTTTCCGTGCTCGTGGCGTTAAGGTTCAACATAGCGAAACGGGACTCTCACCGCATGTGGCTCTTCTCCGCCTGAGTGAGACCGGTGAGGCGCTGAACTTTGTGCTTTGGTAAGCGACACGTAGGTAACTTGGAACTATCTTTGCGGCTGGGTGAGATAACGGACGAAGACGGGCCCATCCCGAGATTGTGGTTGTCACTTTGGCCAGACTTTTAGCGGAGAAGAGTGACCTCGGTCCCAGCCTGTCAGAAATGCTTAAGCTGACTGATCTGAGTGCCCTGCCGAACTCCGAACCAAGAATGAAACGTCGTCACAGGCGAATGGCGTCCAGGAAAGGCAAGGACTGTCCCACGGTTTCATTGGCAACAACCGAACCCTGTTCAAGAAATGAAGAACCAAATTCCCCGGAACAGCCATGCTGCCGACACGTCAAAGTGCAGCCGAGGTGATTTTGCGGAAATGAAACAACGCGCGCGAGCCAGAGATTACTGCGAACGTGTTTTGAAGACTTGGTAGAAGGCGAGGGAGGGTAGCATTTGAGCATGATGACATGGGGACTGACCCGAGCGTGTGGGCTAGCGGTGACGCCTGCAGATGATATGGATTTGTCGAAAGGACCAGACAGATACAAAGAAATGTGGGAGTACGGCGGGGCGAGAGCCGAACACGTCAGGTAATGAACCTGAAGATAAAGGTTGAAAGCTCTGTCAGAGATTACGAAGAGACTGTTAGGTAGCCTATGAGGTTTCGTATCATACCCGACAGCCTGGTACAGCCATGCTGTCAGGTGGTCGGTGATTTGTTGGAGGCTGGAGGCTGCTCAACACAGCCAACAGTCTCTGAGGCGCTCGCGTAGATCAACGACCAGAATGCTGGGCCGACACTGCTGCTGTTTCGTAAGCTTCGCGCAACCTCACTCTGTTTGTATGTCAGCAGCTTTGTTTGTCGAACAGACATGCTCTGATGGTGGCGGTGTGATGGGAGTTAGGCCAACCGGTATTTGCTCAACCATGCATGGAATTGGCAGCCGTCAAACTCAATCCCTAATTATCTCCGACACTGTAACGGCCATCGCCTGATAGTGCGACATCGTCATCCTTCAAGAACGTGGAGAGCAAATGAGTGCAACGGAATCCTACCACAGTACGTGTGCCTGGTGTAACGCGGGAGCGGACAACAGTTGGCGACAAGCATTGGGATTCAGTTAGTGTACCGAAGTCACCGCGGAGTGGTTGACTACGGCAGACAGGCCGCTTTGGCGTGGCATTGCGGCGCAAAGCAGCCTGACACGCCTAGGCGTAGGTGGGGGTCAGGTGGGGGCGGGGGCGCGCTGGAGACGGGACATACTGAGTCTCAGCTCACGCATTCCATTCTGCCATTTAGGAAGAGTGTCCCTAGAGACCGGCTATGAAGGAGTGAAAGAGCGGTCGACAGAATGGGCAGACTAGATTGGTAGTACGAGCACCTCACCTGCCTTTGCCTTTCGAATTTCGTCAGCTTTCAGAGTGTAAGGCGGGGATGGAGGCGTTTCTTTTGGAGGGTTTCTATTCGTACCGTAAATCCGTACCGTAGTCCCAAAAGTAGAGCCGGCAGAATGACAAAAATCATAATCCAAGTACCTTTTTGTACCCAAAGGGCACATAGCCAACGCCCACACATACAAAACGACCATAAGTTAAAGCAATTTACAATACAGTAAATAGATACAGTAGTGGAAGGTGCCGTCGTGCCTGCCCTTACAGGTCTGGCAGTCTTCTGGGTTAGGGTTTTGTATGGGAGCTACGGTACGGATGACGATCCTTACGGTGCGAATAGAAACCCTCTTTTCTTTTGAGACGCACGGACCCATATGCGACCCCATGTCTCAGTCCTGCGCCGATGCTGTCTGATTGGCGAACCAAACAGAGGGAGGGTTACCATGGATTGACGTTCTCTAATAGCTTCTACCTGGAGGGTGTGTAAGTACTGTATTTTCCATGAGAACCATGTGTGGAGGGCGGGTTACACACGTGTTGCAAGCCTATCATGACTGAGGAGGCGATTCGTCTATGGCCAGCAAATGAGTGCTTTTTAGCTTGGTCGCCGATCTGCTCATCCATTGCATCTCCAATGGACCAGTCTTCTGCACTGACAAGGCATGCAGTTCATTGAACGTCGCTGGGTGATTCCGCATCTGTCGAGCTACAGGAAAGGCTTGGCGCCGTGGACCATGAACGACATGACGCGGAGAACAACGTTCGGGTGTGAAGATCGCTGGCAAGCAGTCGCCCGCAGTCGGGGTATCTTGAATGCAACCCGATTCGCGTGCGCAAGAGATTTAGAGGGCGCGCTTGTGAGCACACGCAGCTCGGCTAGAGTAGCAAACTTGGCCTGTCGAGAGACGCATCTTCCTTGACGCTATGGTGACTGGTGTTGCAGACAACAGCGCCCACGTCCCTGAGCCATCAACTTCCTACTGTCGGCAATTGCTTTCGTAATGCGTCCTCAATTGGCATTGATAACGCCATTGGGTACAGAACAGCAAGCCGCTCTATCTCGGATACCATGACAGTGGTTATGGAGTGTAAGCGCGCGTCTCCGTGGAGTTGAGGATCTAGAGATAGAGTCCTGAATTTATGGCAGAAGCAAGCATGCTGGCGCGGGGCGCGAAAGTCGAAGCTACTGTGTACAGTACACTGTACGGCTGAGGTGGTGGTCTGCGACGGCAGTAAATGTGGGCAGCGATTCATCAAGCCTTCGGCCATGTCGTTGCGGAACCCCAAGAGGTCGACAGAGCGGCCGCTTTTCTTTTTCCGTTTCAACTCAGGTGCCCTCTCTTGCTTTCTTGCTTCTCGGCAGCTCACGGCTTTTCTGCCATTGCCCGTCGTCAGGCAAATCCTGCCACCGTAATCCGGGCCACACAATTCAATAAAATCCGTCGAGGAGTTGAATCATGCTGCAGTAGCTCCATTGGAAACTTGGCCTCGGATCCAAAGGCTTTACCTTAGGTAACGCCCGGGCGAAGAGACGGGGAGATGGGCAATGGCGAGTCAGGATCTGCGGTCCAGAAGTGCGGAGCATGAATTGCTTACCAAACGCCTACTTTTTCTCCCACATGCCCAGACCTTCCAATTCAGAGCCAGACGGCATCTGACGATGCTATTCCGGACATTCTCGCCAAATATCGAACAAGCCAAGTGTCTGCCCGCTGCGAGGGCAGTGAGTTCCTTGTGCCCCCACGCTCCTGTTCTCTGGGGGTCTTCTCATGCAGTCCAGTTGCTTTCCGCCCCATATTACCCGGATTCGAGACTCACCTCATGACTTAAGCATGCGTCTCGTTTCCGCCAAATTTGACGACGGGAACAAACCCTTACACTAGCTCGGGAGAGGGGACGTGATATGCAGGCAAACTCACGTATGCGCAAACTTTCTCGAGTCGATGCCTTACTCCTTCGAACAGAATCAGAGAAAGACCCCAGCAGGAATCCCCCGTTGCACAAACTCCATGTCCTCGGCATGTCCTGAGTGGGACAGGTATGTACAGTACTTCGTAGGGCACAGAGTCCGCCCGTTCCACTTTTTCTCACAGCGTACCGTCCCGTTAGCGGAAACGAGCTGTCATGTCCATAGTGTCCGTATGTGCAACGTTGTTTGGGCCAAAAAGCTTACTATGTACTGTTCAGTAGTCATAGCGGCCACTGCTCGTGACGAGCGTCCTGCTGTATGCCCTTGACACCGCTGAGGCAATAAAAGTCAAGGTGGATGTGTCGCCCTTAGTCAATGGTAACGAGAGATGCACTTCACCGCCTTGGATTTACTGACCCTCCTGCAAAAAGCTAAAGGGTTGCCGGTGACCCCAGGAAACCCGTCAGAGAGAAGCCGAGGCCAACCAGATGAAAACGCCGTGGGCCATTGGTACCTCTCGGTTGACCATCTTGAGTTATTCAGGGCCGAAGGGGTTTTAACCCGGGTCCCCCAAGCTTGATCTAGATCTCGGCTGACCATGAACAGGGGCCAAATGCATGGGGTCCGACGGGACTTGCTAGAGTGGCTGATGCATCATGGCAGCGAGCAAACATTGGAGGACTGGTAGGGGCATTCAAATAGTGGCGTATCTACTTGTAATTCTCCTGGCAGGACTTGGGATGTGATTCGAGCGGAGGGATCAGCCATGTATCCGTAGACTGTAGCTAAGCTTGACTTCACGCAAGTGAGTTAGCGGAGAGTTAGCCTCAGTCTCCATTTTGCTTGAACCCTGCTTCGAGACTGAGGATGCTGGTAGGCCTGAAGCTAGCAGCCTCCGGAGCCACTAGAGAGCACTGATGCACCGTTGTGACAGCGGCACTCCGATCCGAGTGTGCAAAGGTTGAGCTGATTGGATATCGAAGACGAGGGACACAAAACCCGAAGCTGCACATTCGACTTGCATGAAGTGGCCGCCATGCCGTCCATCTTCACAGTTGATTGCGCGACACCTGCCGTAGTGTGCGGTGGCTCACCGTCCTCATCCGGCCAGAACCATCAAGGCGTCCTTCCTAGCACTGCGAGGTCTTGCACAGTAGGGACGGAGGGGAAAAAAAACACTGATGAAAACAAAAACCATCAATGATGCCATAAACCTGGGCTGACGGCCGCCTGCTGCTTGGAAGCCCAAATGCCAGCCTTTCTCTACCTATTCAATGTAAAATAAAACCGCTCTTTCTTCCACTCGGGACACGTTTAATCACTGCTGGCTCGGGTGCACGGGTAGCTCAACCAAACTCTCCGTGAGGGAAAACATCTGAAATTCAATGCTGGATCGAGGAAGGTGCGAAGCAGGCCCCAGAACGCAAACTCCCGTCAAAAGTGGGACAGCCAGGCCTGTTTTGGCGGTTTCGGCGTGGGCAGGGCTCGCAATGTGGCCAGCGCACAATTGCGCCAAACTTCTTCCCCATAGCTCAATTCTGGCAGTCTCACTTGGACCCTAGTCGACGACCGGGGTGCTCCTCCCACACATCATGCAAAACGAACGGTGTACAGCATTTGGTGATTTTCATCTTCACTTCCCCTCCTAGCGATGACGAGCCAGCGAGGTACCCAGTACACACACACATACCCACATGCTTTCTTTTTTGCTTCACCCTCTTCTCGGTCTCGCTCACCTGTGCTCGACGTTATCCACCAGAGCAACAACCCAAGACCGAAACAGCTTCGCCAATTGCTCGCTAGTCTTGTCACTGCTGCTTTTTCTAGCTTTTGACGGACACTAAGGAGCATGGCGTCGAGTGCCAGTGCGATTGGTCGTGGGGCTCTTCGTCCCAGCCCGCATACAATACCCCGCCCTCGTTATATCGTTGAAGATTGTTGTGAGCTTTCCACAATAGGACAAGACAAGACCAAAACTACAGCACGCTAGAGCGAGAGGTGGGCGCCCCGCGACCCCTGGTCCAGCTCCCCTCTTTGGCTGAATATCCACCACAGTATTTCACTGTACATGCGAGATACCTTGCCGGTTCCCTTGGTGCTACCTCAAGCTGCGCTCATATCGACGCTAACAGAGGCAGAATTGCTGAGAACTTGGATGAGGCCCAGCCGCCCTCCTCCGTCTGTCGGCTGTACAGTTATTGTCTCTGTGGGGTCGTGAGGCCTTTGCACGTATTGGCCCAGTGGCCTTTGGCACTCCCAAGACTGATGCTGGTGCCGTCAAGGGTGCAGCTTTGCACAGCACAGCACAGCTCAGTAGTGTACGGCACTCCGTATAGACAGACACAGACACACCCCTGACGTCCCATCATGGTCCAAGTACCTCGTCCTCACAGCTACAGTGCGACACAACCTTACTCTGCAGAAAGTTTTTTCTTGAGTCGTGCTTCAGTCAGTACCTTCCCAGCCTGCTTAGTTACTTGCTGCTGAACGCTGCTACTTTGCTATTTTGCTTGCTGTTTTGCTTGCTTGTTTTGCATTGCCTGCCCTACCACTGCCCACCTCTGCATGGATCTTCGGGTGTTAACCAGAGAGTCGAATTCGAATTGCCCAAGCACCACTTCTGTCTGTTTGCCGTCTACCGGCGTGTTTGCACTGCTGAACCGAATAACTGGGTGGGTGTGGTTCTCCTTGGTTCTTGTCCCAGCTGTAGCGACTTTAGCTAGACTAGGGGCAGCGATTATCGTGGATTTTTTCTGGCTCTGGGCCTTCTGATTCCCCCAGGTCTTATCTCACCACCAGCCTACTTCCCGGTCGGGTCGGTTTGCCAGTGTACCTCCGCTGGTTTACCAGGACAAGGGGGCCGATCACTTTGATATTTTCTTTTTATCTGTTCCTGTTTTGTTCGGCGCTCCATAGCGGAGCTGGCTTGGGGTGAGTACAATTACCTGCATTGAGCCCCATGAGACCTTGGTTATTTCCCATCTACCTCCGTTCTCGAATTCTGGCGAGCCCAAGCTGACCACTGAACCCGTACTGAAGCACTCTTGGTCGACTACAACTATTTTCGGCCTGCGGCCTAGAGTGTCACAGAGGCATCGGCAAGAGTTGCCGGGGGAATCGGCGTCTTTCCAGGTTTACGAGTGTCCGAGCTTCTCCCCGCTCCGGCTGATCGCCCTACGACTTCTCTAAGCCTGGAGATACCTACGCTTTTTAGAGCAGCAGATAGGTAGAGGGGCAAGAGAAGGCAGACCTTCTTACTGGCGTGATACCTGGATAGGTTGCTGTTCCCACCGCAGCCTCCTCCTGACCTGTTTTGTTGCCCCTCGTCACCCAAATTTTTATTAGTATCATTCGCTCCGGCCAGCCGCCCACGCCGTCTGCCACTCGCCTCCACTTCACCTGCGCTCTTCCGTGACCATCGGGAACTCGATTGGAGGGAAACTATTGTCTCGGGCAGCTCAGCAGACAACAACCAACCTGCAATACACACAGTGCCGAGCGAGCCTGGCAACCGACTAACGAGCTCCCCTTCCACCTCGCTCCACTTGCTCTAAGCTAAGCAACAAGAAGATTGCTAGGCCGGCTGGCTCCCGCTGCCCTCTCTATCCGCCCTGCCCTCACCACTGCCTCAAACTGTTTTAAGCACTCGCCACTCCTACCGTAAGACCCCTTGCGCTCAAGGGATCCTTACCGTACCCAGAAAAGGCCACCTGCCAATTCTCTCTCACCCCATGCTCGGCCCAATATCAACTTACATGTAGGGAGCGCCCTCCACCCACACACACACTCTTACACCAGAAGGCAAGACACGTGCGGAGACCTGTACGAGATAGTGCTGCGAGCAGGTGGAGAGTCTTGGACTGTCCAATGTCTCATAGCTGCACCGCAGACAAAGAAGACTGCATGGTCCTTCCGCCCAGCTCATCACCGCCAGCCGATCCGCCCGCTGGAGGCTACGATCCCGCCGCCGTCTCCACATTCGTATAAGCTGCAAACACCTTGGACCTAATCTTCAACACCCACACGGACGCCTTCCTTTGTTGCCCCTGTGCGCCTCTCGATCCATCTAATTCTACGTAGCCGCAAGCTAGGCACGGCAACACAGTCAGACGCTAACTTACCGGCTGGGGGCTCTCCTGTTTGGCCTCTCTCTTACCTCTTTCCCTTCCGGTCAACAGCGCGCACTTGCTTTCGTCTCACTTACAAGTACGTGAGAGGAAGTCACCTGGCCCGCCTCGTTTATCAGTCTCGGTCAGGCCGGCCCTGTCACTTCTTGCCGTCATAGCCAGACAAGCCTTCGCACAAGCTATTCGGCTCATGATATATTATACAGTACTGCCAGTCCTCCATACTTCGCTTATAACGTCGACGTGGCCACTGAATATCGCGTCTCACTGTTCCAGGTCAAGTCTGCCCGTCCAGCAACGCTGTCCAGCATCTCCGACACACACCGTTATTCCTCGGCACTTGCACCTCTTCAGTAGCGGCCTCCAACACTCATCGGATTCAAGCGGCAGCAAACTCCAGCCTCGTTCGTGGCGCTCCGTAAAGACGACATTTACGTGTAGAAGAGACAGTCTCACACCATTGTTGCTGATTGGTCATCAACACCACTATCGTCCAGAAGGCTATCCGGTATCCGGAACGTATAAACGACCGCTCTCAGGATGGTGACGGACTGGGTACGCGGCCAGTATGCTCGCCCTCAGTGGCAGGCAGACAGGCCTACCCTTGACCACCACACTGCCGAGGACACTCGCTACTATGAGGCCGCTGCCGTTAGACGGCCTCCTCTTGTACGTCACGTCCATTTCCTGATCATTCCGCCAGGTGCTGACCACGTCGTAGACCATCGACACTGCACTCCGCGAGCAATGCAACATCAACTATCAAACCTACTTTCTGGCTGCGTTTCTCGACGATGGTACATGGGCATTCTTCTCGGGCCCCAATCGCATTCCAGATTCAGCCATTCCCAAGATCTTCCAGAAGAACCAGTTCCTGCAGCTCCAAAAACGTTCGGCATCAAGTAAGCGAGATAGTTGGCTCGAACAGGAGCTACGGGTGGGCTAATCCGAGACACAGTGGGCGGGTCTTATGCAGATGACCCGGGATTTCCATACGACGATCTCTACGAACGCGAATCTGTCGGACCAAGCTACGCTGGCAGACGTGGCTATGACAGGCGTCGCGGTCCAATGATGGACCCATTTGACGATGACGAGCTGCCATCCTTCAAGACCCGGAAACGGCCGCGCGCAAATGTTCGCCGCGACCCAGACGACGACGAACCGCCCGTAACTGTTTCGACTAAGAAGGGCATGAAGATTGGAAACGCCGACGATGTGTGGGAGTTTTACAGCCAACGATTTAGGAACTGCCAGCAAACCGCCTGCAAACTCATTGCGAAGGCCTGGGTGAAAGCCGTGGAGCCGAAGAAGCAATCCAATCATCCGTACACCGGGAGCGACGAGAAAGCGCCGGACTGGTGGCCGAAGCCGTGGGGAACGACAAGAGATGACAAGGTCCGCCACAAAGAGCCGGATCATCTATACAAGAAAGGTCAGTCAAATGCCCCTTTCCCCTCGGGAGCGGACTCTTGAAATGGCCTGGCATTCTGACGTCAGGGCGATAGAACGTGTCCACCTGTTGTGCCATATTTTGCGCATGGTAGTTGAGCCCAATGCCAAACAGCACCCTGATATCCAGAAGCTCTACCTTACCGTAGCCAAGTTAGAGGAGGCGACAAATGAAGCGCTTTCGACATTCTTCGCCGACAAGGACAACACCAACAACGCGAAGAAGAAGCCCTTCCTGAAGGAGATCTTCAAGGTCGCCAAGGTTGAGGAGCGGTACAAGAGGGGCGAGATCGGTAAGTTGGAGTCGTCTGTTGAGCAGATCAAGGCTGCTGACGCTCGCGTTTCTTCTCAGATCCCGATACCGAAGTCTTTATCATGGCGGACGACAAGATGGCAGACAGTTACCAATCGGACAACGACGAGGCCAGACAATCCAGAGACGAGGCAGATGAGCACGACCGTTCGGGATCGGCCTCCCGAGTGTCGCCCCCGAAGACCACGGGCCCTCCGCATGTGCTTTTGTCGAGCGCGAGCGCCGACCACAATCACCAGAACTCGGCGGGAAACCTCGCAGGCGGCCCTCCTTTCATCAGCGAAATTCCGGTTCGGGGTCCCCAATATCCCACGGCCGGGATCATGCCGTCGTCGGAATTGACTTCGGACCAGCACGCTACATATGTCGAAGCGGGCGGGACCATGGGAGGAGTTGGTGGTGGACAAGCGGCGCCATCGTTGCAGACCCACAGCACGACCACTATGCATCAAGCAATGCAGGATCTGATACCGAGCCCGCACCCTCATGATCATCCGGGCAGTCGCCGGTCGTCTATGTTCGTCACCAGTTCTCCGACAGATTTCCAGCCTAACTCTTCTGTTCCCGCTGGTCCCGGCGCTGGACTATACTCTGCTAGCGCATGGGGGCAACAGCAAGCTGTAGCGACATGCGCACCAGGGACCTCGGGCCTCTATGCTTTCACCCCGCATGCGCATCATCAACATCAGCAGCACTCGCAATCACAGCAGCCACAGCAGGCGCAAGCGGGTACCGCCTTCATCTCCCAGCAGCAGCAGACGGTGGCGATTAGCCAAACTCAACAACAGTACATCGGCTCCTCCTCGTACGTCGACGGACTGTCTCCGCATTCGCATACCCCGCATACACACCCACACCCGAGTAACCTCTACCGAACCAGCAGCAGCAGCATTGGCCAGGGTCACGGTCAGGGCGCCTTGGCTCATCACGGCCCGGGTCCAGGAGGATACTCGAACTTCGGGCTCCCTCACGATGGACGAACTGTGACGAACACGGGCCTCAAGATCGAGCCGCCATTAAATAGAGGACTACACTAACACGCACGGCACGGCACGGTACACAAAAAAACCATCCCAACCACGAATCGAGGATCAGTTGAGATAGACTCACCGAAGGCAGATATTATTGGGTTTTGACTTGGATTGGCGCACGATGCTTTTACACTTTCCTTCTGCTTCTTCCCCCGCTGTTCCTTTGTCGGTAAACACACCAACATGGGGCTTCGCAGCCGCCTACGACACTCGACGACACTCATGACAACATGCATCGATTTCTACGGAGAGTATAGATTACGGTTGGCGCTGGTCTCACAGGACAGCAAAGGCATTCTGATATTCCAGAGCACGCGATAATGAACCCACCATTTCATATGGCAGACACCTAATTCTATTCATTGGCAATAGCCATAATTTTCAGTGCGCGCAGGAGTGGAGGCGCTTTTTTAATTTTTTTATTATTATTCTTTTTGCTGAGCAACTGGTGTTCTCGGAAGGCTAGTGGATACGGTCACGGTTCCCGGACAACATGGTCACGGCCAAGGTTCAAGGTCTGGGGAGGCGGGTTAGGGGGAGGACGAGCCCATCAAAAAGGTCAACAGTTACACGGCGAGCGAGGCACTTTTGCTTTTTCAATCGATACCATATTCGTATGGAGGTTTCAATTCAAACACTTCGGCGGCAGGGTCAGGGGCAAGGGGGCGGTTCACTACGGCGATAAGCGGCGAATGGCTACGGCAAAGGTCAACAGCGTATATCGGCTATATGGGCAACGGTTCGAGCAAGAGAGCACCAACATGCTTTGGTCGAGGTGGGCGGGCAGCGCATTTCGCAGCAGCAAAGGAATCGAGGGGAAAAAAGGAGTTTGCTGGATGGGGCCAAGGCCCAAGTTGGATGGTTCAGGCGGGGCGGGGCAGATTGATGAAGATTGGTGTTCTTTTTTTTTGCTTGTTTTCGGTTTTGGCCAATATGGTCGGAGGTCTTGATTGTCTGCGTTTGCGTTTTTTTTTTTTGGTTTTTTTTTACCCCTTTGCTACGTACGCATCATTTCATCAATACCCTTCATACCCTTTCACACAATCACCTAGTAAATATCGGTATATTATTATCGCACATGCAACACACACATATGTCAGTCGGTTTATTTCAGGGCGTCTGCTTTTTTTTGTGGTTTTATGGGCTGGCTCGACGGCACACCCCTCCGTTTACACTACTTAATTGGTTTTGGGGAGGATTTTTGCGAAGAAAAATAAGCGAGGCCAGCGTGTTGTTTACTTTTCTTACCTTTTAGGGGGGGGGAGGCTACTGTCGGGAGAGGGGGCGAAGCTGTTTGGTTGTTTGTGGGGCCAGCCTGTTTGTGGTTTTTCTGTTACGGGAGAGGGTTTCAGGGGGGGGTCACCACACAGCCTTGTTGGTGGTAGTCAATGACCAACAGACCAGGGGGGGGCCAGGATAAGCTTGTTCGTGTGTGTGTGTGTGCGCGCCTGTGTGTTGAGAGATGAGATATGACAGATGATACGAGACACACAAGACACCAAGTGATATTGATTTGTCTCACATCCAACCGGAAGCATTAATTTACCATGTTACCTTGGAGTCATCAGATACCCACGTCACGGACAAAATGACACATTTTCGAGAAGGGACTATATTAGTCTATCGCTGAACCAGAACCACTGTCTCAGAATCTCTCCGGTGTGTCTGCTCGTGCGTGTGTGTGTGTGTGTGTGTGTGTGTGTGTGTCTGTTCCTTATCCATTAATTAGTTTGCTGCTGGTTACGTACGTACGTACGTACATACTACCTGATCGGGATGCCAGCTAAGAAGAAAAAAAAATCCACTAACACGGCGAATCCGAAACACTTCATCCGCCGGAGGTAGGTAGGTAGGGAAGATATGCCTTAATGGCAATGGTAGTTAGTTCTTTGGTGTGTGAAATGAATACTGGTAGGTAGGTAGGTTTCCTAAGTTTTTTTTTTTTTTTTTTTTTCCCCGGGTTTGGTTAGGCCTGGAGTTTCGGACAAGAAGCAGCAGCCAGGGGATCAAGCTAGGTAGTAGGCAAAAGATAATTAGATACCTTAGTTTTCAGCTCTGGGCAAAGAAAATCGAATCGTTGCTATCCGTCAATATACCGAGATATATTTTAGTTCCCCGTTACTTAAAGTAGGAAGGTTAATATCACACGGGGGCGCCATATATGGTTGGTGGAGGTGGGACAGGGCTGCATGAACTACGTATTAATGCATAACATACATACCTACATAGTACAGGTAGGTAAATCTACGGAGCGGCGGGCCTCTTCCTTTTTTTTTTGATCCGGATACGTAGCTTTTACAACCCCAGGTTTCCTCCCTTCCCTTCGGTCGAGGTGCGAAGGAAAAAAAAAAAAAAAAAAAAAAACCGGTTTTATGGGTTCATAGTGTTTGTTCATGGACGAAAGAGTGTTCCCCCGGATCCGGATCGGATCTGGACAAAAAAAACAAAAAAAAAAACTACCCCCTGGTGAATGGGGAGAATTTGTCCCATTGCGGGTCTATAGGTAGTATTAACAGCATTCACGTTCTGTTCGTTTAACAGAGAGTTTCCCCTTGGCCGAAAGGTGTTCGGAGAAGAAGAATCATCCGCCGGAAAGCGAGCCCCATGGTACTATTAGATAGAAGGGAGGGGAAGGGAATGATCTTCGCAAACCGGCCAAGATTAACCCCCAAGGGGAGCCAAGGATATCGACAGGCGAGGAGGGAGAGACATGGGAAGCTTCACCCGGGGGGGTACGTAAACCTGAACACTGGTATTGATACTGTGTGGCCTAATATTTGGTAATTATGAGATTGTAGCATATTATTTCCAAACTATTAGGTAGTTTCTTGTAATGATACCTATTAGTAATTATAACAAGAAGGCTGGATGGTGGTTGCCACACTAGGGGTGAATCAACGTTGCAGCTGATCGATCATCAACTACTAATATATATATATATATAACCTGAAAAAGGGCCGGGTCTCCCCCCCCGGGGAAGTGAGAGAGACGATGCGAAGGTCTGGGGTGACCCCTATCTGGACAAGAGTAAGTGGGTAAGTAAGTAAAGCAATTTGCATCACTGCACTGCACTGCACTTCCATCTGGAACCAATCTTTCCAAAGTCACACACACCGTTATGGGTATTAAAAGAATGTGAGACTAGATCGTTCCCCGCAAGACACAGCATTGTGGGACTAATTAGGGATGCCTGGATCCGGGTGGGATCTGGAGAGACTAACGTTGGGGATTGGCGAAGGGGGGTTAATAGCTCAGCTGTAACCTGGTCCGTGGGGCTGGATTATCGATCGTCTGAGAGATGTATCACAACTCTAGTTAGGTCAGTTCCTTGGATCCCAGCCCCCTCCCCCATTTGGTGGTTATCGTTTTCGTATTTTGGTAGAGATGAGGCTACCTAGTTGGGTAATGTAACGGGTCACTAACTATATGCCGATGTTGATCCGCGCGGATGGGATGTGAATCCGGGATCCGGGGATGAACGCCAGGGAACTTTTTCAGTTCAGCTGGTCCGATCACTAGCAAGTATACGATAGATAGCCTGGAAAGGCGGGGGGACGGGTAGTAGCCGGTGTGATGTGTGATGTCTGTCAATGTGATCAGGGGGGGTGCTTGGGCTGATGTATTATTTGAGATCTATCACATTCTTTGCAACATGCGTTTATTCCTTCCTTCCTTTTGGTCAGGTTTTTGTTTTATTTTTTTGCTTATTAATATGTTCCCTGAGGAGTGTCTTGTGAGCAAGTAATAATTGCTGGGTTGGTTTTCGTGGGCATTCACTGTGCTGCTAACGGTCCGTAATGTTTTGCGTAACGTTACCGTTTTGCACTCCACAAGTTCTGTTCACGTGATCTTTGTGCATGTAATGTACCTACTGTACAGCCACCAACAACTCCCCCCAGAATAAATGGACTTGTGATGCTTTACATGTGAAGCAAATTGGCAAAGAAAGCTAAATTCGGTGTATAGTCGGCCTGTGAATGGACGGAGGGAGGGAAAAAAAAAAAAAAGGCAGACGATCGACAGGGAGGAGGGGAGTGACACAATAGGTGCGGGGGGAAGGGGGGGTGGGTGGGTTTGGTGTAAGGTGTCACAACTTCTCGTCGGTCCGAGTGTGGAGCGAAAGAAAAAACAAGCTAATAACAGAAAATAACAGGCAGGGAAGGGATATGCAACGGGTAACTGCAGCATCTCTGTACACCTCACTACCTGTGACGGGGCGCGGATACATGACCAGGGGGTCGGGGATGAGGGGAACAGCTGAAGGTTAGTCGACACACCTAACGGCTACCTGCGTTTGTTTTATGCAGCGAGGGCTTCTGGTGGCCGCCTGACATACTGTTACTCTTGTTGCTGTATGATATAGTTGGTTGATCTCATTTGGTACTATGGTGCGATTATATTGGGACCGGGAGACTTAGTTGCATACACCATGTACGGAATTTCATGGATCAAACCACAGAACTACGGTACGGCATGCAAATACGCGCAGCGCGTCCGAATGCAACACCTACATGCATCCGCAAATCACACCGGTCAGCGTCATTCACCAACGCCAATGACGTCTCTGGCTTCTTTATGTCCATAGAACGTTTTTATCATCACTCAAGTCTGCATAACTCAACTTTTGGTGCGATTCATTTTGTGCAACTTCGCCCTCTGGCTTCATCAACAGTGCTACCTTTGACTCTTGCTTCGTCTGCCCCTGCTCGCTGTAGTCAGTTCGAACTGGTATCCTCCCTCCGGAGAAAGCCACGCGAGGATATATCGGAAGCGTGTCCCTTTCTTACTAGCTGGTCGAGTCATTGATATACATTGCATTATGAACCAACCTTGAGCGGGTAATCGAACGGGGCGGAGATGTCTTCTCCGTACTCTTACGCTGTCTGCCAGCCTAGTAGTAGTACCCTTCGGAGAATATTAGACCGAAGCCGGTGTTCAGGGGGCCTAAATTGTTCTCTTGCCTTCAATATGTCGCTTAACAGACAAGCCAAGACAAGACTTATCTCTTGTGCTTCTTGGGAGGACAAGAAGTTTACTGAGTGGTCATCGTGATCACACGATTGCCGTCGCTTGAGGTACTCAGTCGTACGTCGCCGACATCATTTGGCTGTTCCAACCTTCTCGCTATATAAGCAGAAACTCTTTGGCGAGTAAGTACATACGGCCACAGATGGTGGAAAACTCGGGATCCCGTCCGCTCTCCCATAGATAAGCCGCCAATCGCCTGACTAGTAGTTGGGTCGGTGACGACCAGCGAATCCCAGGTGCTGTATGTTTTCTTCTTCTTTTTTCCCCTTCACTTGCTTCACTTGCTTCATGTCCATACGTTCTCTCTGTTAGTTCATTCCTTTTTTTTGGTTGGTCTGTCTCCTCTGTTGTGTGGGCTATCTTGCTCTAAGAACGCGGTGATAAAGATGTGTGATGGAAGCGATCACTGTTCATGCATCGATAGTTTAACATGCGGGCTAGTGTTATTATTTGATGTTCGAGACCACAATACGATCACCAGTGCTACAATCTTGATGTACTCCCTGACCTTCTTGTGAAATTTCTTTCTTGCATCGCTGCAAAACACCTCGGCGACGTTGATCGTGAAGGGGGGAATCGTAGTTGCCACATCAGGACAACTGTGCGGTCCAGGAATTCTCGTAAGAACACTACGGCGGGTGATGATGGTTACGGACGAGCGGAGGGGATCTGTGTCTGATGCTTGAGCCAGAGAGAAGGATGCCCCTGGGGAAAGTTCAAAGTCACCCCTGAATCATAAAGCACTGCCTAAACGGTAAGACCTCAATGGTAAACGCACTCGGTATGAAGAGTAGGCAGCGAAAAGGTCAGTTGAAGACGGGACGGAGTACATGTTAAATTTCTGGACGAATCGCAAGGCAGAGAGAGCTTCGCCAGCACACTATGTCTTATATTCCGACGTCTGGTGACATCATAAACATACACCTGAGACTGCATGGCCAAGACTTGTCTTTGCTCACCATGCCCTTCGCTTCCCATCACTGACTCCTAGCCAACATGACCATCTCAATAGTAACTGCAAGAGCAAATAACTTTCAACAAGTCCCCGCAGATATACAGTGCTAGTAGACCAGCATACCACCGTATCGGAGCATGGACGTGGACGTTCGTCCATAAGCAGCCGTCAAGCGACACGTCAAACTTCAGGGCTCGACCATTCGCTTGCTTATGGGTTGACGCGTCGGCTCCCATTTCTGAGAGCCAAGAGTCAACCATGCCGGCCTCTTTTGATCAAGGATGCTTGGATGTGGAGAGACAACCTGGCAGGTTCTGAGCGTTCGAGGTCCGTTCCATGAAAAGAAACTGATTGGTAGTAGTGCCATGGTCGTGTCGAGTTAGCCCTTATTTTGTGGCATAACATCGCTGAGCATGACTGTCCGGACAAGGGCGCTCAGGCTCAATTTTGACCCGATATCTCCCTTCCAAATAGTATGAGCAGCACAAAGCGAACAAGGCATTTGCGCTTCAAATGCTGCGTCGGTCTTTCCTGGTACCCGCTCCTACTTTAATCTAGATGAACGTTAGTAGGCGGGCCGTTGGTGCCCGCAGTCCCGACAATCAGCAGACAGAGACATGTTAGGTATATCTGAAAGCCGCTGCAGAGCTTCGCTCTGATACGTTCATCAGACGGTGGTGTATGCCCCAGGAAACGACGACGGCAGCAGAACGATGACCGCTGAGCAACGACCGTAAAACGAGGACGGATGGCTTCCTTCAGTCAAGTTCTTGACCATGAGTAAGATTCGCAATGATAACTCGTTCAGTCCTCCTCGCCAGAGTCGTCATCGTCGTCATCCTCCTCTCGTGCCCTCTTCTTCCTCGCTGGTACCGGCTTAGGGACGTCGTCTTTGCGCACAAACACATAGCTCCTCGCAGCTCTGTCCTCTCCTTTCCATCCGGAACCGCTGATTTCCCCCGTCTGCTTATTCCTGACAACCCCCAATGTCCGGGCGTGGTGGTAGCCAGGATATGCGGCTGCTTGGAACTTGAAGCTGCGCTCGACCTGTAACCCGGAATGTCTTCCAAGGTCGCGGATATTCCAGAGCGTGTATGGTTCGCCCTCGAATAGCGTCACCACGATCGAACCCCCCGGGGCAAGGGAGAGTAAGGCCCTGCTGAAGAAGTCGACGAGAAGCTCTTGGTTGTAGCGCACCTGCCGATTGACGTCGGTGCTCTTCCCGCCGACGTGGGGGAAGTTGAAGATGATCCTGTCCATGGCCCCGACCGATTCGCCATGGGACTTGTTTACGAACGGCTGCATCTTTCGCGCGTCGACATTGTAGACCACCCGGCATCCATCTTCGGCCTCGATCTTTGCAATGTTCTCACCCACGTGGGGGTACTTTTCGGACAACTCTTCGACATTCTTTTCCAAGACGGTGGCCGTGAGCTTGGTGCAGCCGTGGTGTTCGACCAGACTAGCAGCGAAGCTTAGATCGCCTTCGCCGACTAGAAGGATGGATTCTTCGGGTGCGAAGGGGATTATTGGCTCGGGGTGTTGCTGTTGTTTGTGTTGCTTCTTCTGTGGCTGTGGCGGGGTAGCTTTTGAAGCTTTCGAAGCTTTCGAGGGGTTCGAGCTGTGGTGGTTGGCATTTTTCTGCTTCTTGGCTGGCGGCCCTGCACGCTTGACGCCCTTGACGACCTCGTACAGCCGGCCGCGTTTCTGGCCCATTGCTTGTGGGTGTTGGTTACAGGAGGGGGAAACAGGAGGGAATATATGGCACAGCAGGTACGCAGCAAGTAAGCGATGACGCTGTAGATGGAGGGTTCTGTTGTCAGCAGCCGTCCGGTCCGGGTGGCCGGAAATTGCCATTAACACATCAAAAAATTTTAGTTCCCGAGAATTGGTATGGACCGCCCACTCGGTTCCAGCCGTCGGGAACCCTGCGCATTGCGTTAGCGCCAGGGCGTTCGCGCGGCGGCGGGCGTGCGCGTGGGCGGGCGAGGCGGCTCCTCTGGAACCTAACGATTCAACGAACAAAAAGCTGCATGGAGGTATCACAGATCTGCCCAGCAGATGGTGATGCAAGATGGACGAGGCTGAAACTTTCTACAAATTGACAAAATTACGGAGCTACTTCCGATTCAACGATGCGGATTCTGCAAGTCTTTTGGAAATTTAGCAGATAATAACGCTGTACGGATATAAGCTGCTCACTCGCAGGTCCTGATCGGCTTTTCCTCTTAGACGCGTGCCCTCCCTTGAACGTCGCGCCATGATCCCTGCATCCTTAAAATTCACCGCCTTCATGAGAGAGCATTTACAGACTCCATCGGAGCTTCAAGCAAAACAGGCAGGCTCAGATGATTGCACAGCAACGGGATCACTAGGTCATTGATTGAGCTAGATTCTCAAAGAACGACCAACGGTCAAGGAGTTGCAGAATTGGGCCTGAAAGTTTTGACCGGTCTGGGTCTGACGTGGCCACCTCACCATGAAGATGCTTGCTACTCTGCCTCATAGCCGCCTCAACTTAACCTCACCTGCTACCAACTGCATTACGGCATGAAAAAGCGAAACTCTAAGTCTAAGCACCCCGTTCTACTGCGCGCAAAAGTAACCAGTCGTAGTATATCTGCAAAAGTAGGATGAAAATATCAAAGTTAAAGTCTGTTGGAGACTGCTCTTAAGATCGGATTACAGAGCCGGGGGCTCTTATTGGCTGGTCATGCAATCCATGCTCGCAGGGTGATGCGGTAAAAAGCTGACAGTTTTGCCCAAACAGTCCATCTGTCATCCGCAAAACAGAGCGCCCCGCATCTTCGCCCTTGGAAGTTGAATATAAACCGGCCTGGCGCATGTGTTAGCTAAGATAACAACGGCGACAGTTAGATACCCGTCGTGTCGTGTGAACGTGATCATCAAAAAGTCTGCTCAGTGAACAGCGCAGCTAAGAGTTCCTCTTTGGGAAAGCGTCGGCCGGGTTCTGATTGGCTGAATCACTCGGTTAAGCCTCGGTGGGGCCATTTGACCCAGGGCGCTTTACTGCCCCCGGACGGGCTAGTCGGCCAGTTGCTAGCGCAAGTGCCTGTGTGGTGGAAAACCAGCACCGGTAGCCAGTCCTGTTATTGTAGAGACCAGCTTCACTTTCGTCGACGAGACCGCAGACAATAGGAAGGCGGCTGGAGATGCTATTCACTGGATGCACACATTGACGGCCGTCTATTCACCTTCTCGCGTCACGGCTGCAAATTTTGGTTTGGTCTCGTCAACAAACATTATACGGTCGTTCTTGAGACTGAAACTTGCACCCTCCCTCAGCAACCATTGCCAAAATCTCATCTGGTTCCAAGCCACGCCCGAACTTCAGATCATCTTTTTCCAACCACCACTTCTCTCATCGCAGTAATCCGCACGTCTTGAGCTTTGCTTTCCATCTGCGGCTGTCGAGGATTGCACTGCTGCACTTTTGGGTGCGCCATCGTGCCACTCGCGTGCCGCTCATTCTTCTCACCCTTCTCTCACACAAACCTTGAAATCTCAGGTTTACCTCAGCATTCCGAACCCTTGCACATGGCATAATGGACAGATCCGGCCATCCGCAGCACCTCTCAGATTTCCACCATCCCAAAAGCAAAGAAATCAACATGCCTCATTCTCTGCCCTCATCATCAGCACCCTTCGACAACGGCAACACAATGGAGCAGAACAGCAGCTTCCGCTCGGCTGACCCCGCCGACGGCGACGAGGTCCTGTCAGAGTATGCCCCCTCTAACAACCAACAAGCCAGCCCAGTCAAGGGCAAAGGCAAAGGTCGCGGGCGCTGGCCAGCAAAACAAAGCAAAGCCAAGGTGGTGACAAAACCGGCGCCGGCAAAACCTGCCACCGGCCGCGGCAGACGCACCAAGGCATACGACTGTCCCAAGGCCCAGGCCGCGTACGAGCGTATGGCGGAGCTCAAGAATGCATACAACACCGTCGCCAAAGGCATCAAGCCGGCGCTCCAAGAGCTGGCGGAGCGAAACATCAACCAACTGCTGCAGAACCCCAAGATCGTCGAGGAAGTGCCCGAGTGGGGCAAGGTCCAAGACTGGCTCGACAACCACGTCGAGGAGATCAAGAAAAAGGCCGACATGGAACTCGGGATGTTCACTGCCATGGCGAAACACGTTTACGACGCCGAGGTAGAAGCCACGCGCAGATCAACAGCAGTAAGTCACGCCACTCCAAGCTCACATGCATCTCACTTTCAACTTGACTTTCAACTTGACTTTCAACTTCGCTTTCAACTGACAAATTTCCCAGACCCTGATCGAAGAGCTATGTGACGACAAGGTTGATGAGCTACTTGCAGCACTTGACATGCTCGAGTATCTTCATGATAATAATCTGCCCGTCGACGTGAGTTCTGCAGGTCCTTGTGCACCTCGACCTCGCTTGCCTCGTGCTGACTCTGAGCGTGACACAGTTGACGGCACTGCCCGAAGATGCTGAGTATACCTACAAAGAGATCACCCAGGAACAGGCAGACAACCAATCAACTTATGTCGAGATGCGAGACGGCATCGAAGTCCCCTTCTCGGGCAAGCTATGTTCCGAGCTGATGAGCAAGGACCGCTCCGCCTTGATGTCGCCCACAGCTGCTCCCAAGAGGAAGGCAGATGGTCAACCAGAGGGCCAGCCGTCGTCCAAGATGGTGGCAACAGCAAAAGACGACGATGTTGTGCCCGAGATGCCGCGTCACACTGGAGGTTTGCTTTCCGCCGTTGACTCGCTCGATGACAGACCCAGCACGCCCCAGGAGAATGGATCAAACATGGGATCCAACGCACCGACTCCCGCCCCAGCTGATGCACCTTCACCTGGAACCGCCGACATTGCACGGACTGGAAGTGGTGAGATAACGCCCAGTCAGAGCCAGGAACTTCCCATTCCGCGTGGCGCAACAGGCCCAGACGAATACGGAGTCCGTCTCATCTCACGGCGGGCTACAAGACTGGACATCCCGAACAACCGTATCATGGTGCCGGGCGTGATCCACTGGGACGATGAAGACATCGGGTTCCGCGACTCGACCAACAACCCCGAGAAGGGCGCCACCAAGGCACGGAGGGGCAGGTATTTGGGCAAACCCGGCTCAAACGCCATGTTCATTGACCGCCGAGTGGGCACGTGGGATTCGACGAATCTCGAAGACGACGATCTGGACGAAGAGTTGGTGAAGAAGTACAAACTTCATCCAACTCTGGGCATCGTCCTGGACGCGTCGGTCAATGAATCCGAGCCGCCGACGCCCATTGTGTCCGGTATGAAGCCTGTCGTGCTCAGGGCGCCCAACGGAGAGGAGATACACACCTCTCGAAGCGTTGCTGCTGCTCGCCGCGAGCAAAGGGCGCAGAAGGTGGAGGCCAAGATGGAGCTGCAGAAGCTCTCGGCCATGGCTCGCGAGCGGGAGGGCATTGCTTTGGAAGACGTTGCGCCAGACCAGGAAGCGCTGAAGGCGCACCGAAAGGCCAAGCTCACCGAGAGGGGCATCGACCCCAACATGCCAACCCCCGAGCAAGCATCCCGGCGGGAAACCCCGGAGCTGGCACAGGACGATACCATCGTGGAGGAGGAAGAGGCGGACGCGGCTGAAACGACCGCCGAGACCACTCCAGCCACGGCAGCGGCGTTTGAGGACCTTGTTAGAGACATCGTCGAAGCTGCTGCTGCCATTGAGGGGGAGGAGGAAGCGTCCAGAGCAGCCTCAACCAAGCGTCCTCAGCCGTCCACTCGCCCCTACGATGCTATCCGGGACGTGTTTACCGACACTTCGGTGTCCTTTCCTGCGCCTTTGCGGCCGTCACCGCCCCCTCCCCCGCGGTTTGACACGTACTTTCTCTCCTGTCTCGCCGACGCTGCTGAGCAAGAGCAGCAGCAGCAGAGCATGCCGCAGCAGAGCATGCCGCAACAGAGCATGCCACAGCAGATTATGCCACAGCAGCAGGGCGCATATCATCAGGACTTTCCACCCGCTGTCCAGATCGCGCCACGTCCGGCTGGAGAAATGCAGCCAATGGTTGAGCCGACACCATATGGCCAGCCACCCCCGCCACCCATGCACAGCATGCCTGCTGTCCCAACTCACGACTATGGCCAACCGCACGACTATCACCGGCCCGCGGAGTATCATCAGCCAGGCGAGATGGCACAGCAGCCGCCGCCTCACTTCATGCGGCAGAGCGAGTCTCCTCGCCCCAACGAGTTTCTGCGGACTGCGCTTAACCACCCGCAGCCGACTGCTTACAGCCCGCCACCGGGAATGGCGTTGCCCGTTGCCGCTCAGGAGTACCTGGGCATGGCTATGGCCCCCGCGATGCCGCCTCAGGGACAGCCGACCCAGACAACGGGCCGATCTCCCTTCTCGAGCACGGGCTCGACTAAAGGGCTGCCAGCGTTGCGCCCTGTACGAAGTTTGTTGAATGATGGAATGGGGCCCTCGCCACCGGCGCCGGAGACTACCGGCAGCCCGTCGCAGCACCCAGCAATGATGGTCACCAACAGTGGCACATTCTATCCGCCCGCACCGACCCGCCCCTTCCACAATGGCTACCTAAACCAGGAACGACTTCCTGGTCCCGCCATGCCCATGCAGCAGCCCATGCAGCAGCCCATGGGACAGCATCCACAGCAGATGCGGCCTTACTCGATGTCTCCTCCGGAGTACCACAACGTGCCCGTCTCACATGGAATGGTACCCCCGCCGATGGGTGGCATGTCGACGATGCCCCCCGGAAACGTCATTGTCACTGGACTTGGTGCTCCGAGCGGACCGCCACCGCCGCCGCCACCACCACCACCAGGACCCCAACACCCAGCAGGGCTACAGAAGCCACTACTGGCTCCCGGACCACCCCCTCCCCCTCCGCCACCACCAGCCGGTCCACCATTGATGCCAGAGACTTTCACAAGACAGACTCAGTCACCACGCTCAAAGACTCGCCCGTTACGAAAGATTGAGCCGGCACCAACGGGTCCAAACCGGAGCGGCAATGGAGGAAATGGCCGGGAACTCAAGACCATCCACTTTGACTACCGTAAAGATTTTGGGGATCACTTTACGGAAGCCCCGCCGAAGCACGGCCCCACTACCATTCGCGGATGGAGCATAAATAAGATGTCAAAGCCCCGGCAGCCGAGGACGGGCGGCGGCGGCAGTGCTTCGGCGTCAGGGTCGGGTGGCACAAGACGAGAGGCGGCGGCAGCAGCATCATCTGCGCCCCCCTCTCAGCAGCAGATGGATTTCATTGGAACCCCACCACCCATGGTTGATCTTACATCTGACGATCGCTCAGCATCAGCGCGATCAGGTTCAGCGGGTGCATCCATGTCCGACGAGCCCTCTTAGAAGGAGGCTTTTCCTGAATATGGATCGACAACACCCATGGTGCTGCCACCGCTATATTCTCCTCGCCCCAGTTTCCTCCAAGCACCCCCAAAGAGAAACCCACACCCCTTCCTCTCAGCAGCCCCAGAGCACCCCCTCCTCTCAAGATCCCCAAAGAGAACCTATGACATGTTGCTTCAAGCTCAGTGGGATGCGGAGGATGAAAGGCTCGCCGAGGAATACGACAGAGAGCTAAGAGAGAAGAGGAAGCTACGCCGTCTTCTCCCTGCGCCTCCAAAACGAAAGTTGTGTGACCCTTTGCTCGACGACCTCCTGGGCGACAACCTTTTGGACGGTTTTGACCCGCCGCCGCCGGCCAAGAAGCCCAGAGTTGAAGAAGAGACTCAAGCTCAGCCCCAACCTCAGCCTCCTCAGACTCCGGCCAAGTACGAGACCGAATGGGATAGCAAACCGCCCGCGCTGCAGCCACCCGCATCACCTAACCCCAAGGCGATAGAGAAACAAAAGCCAAAGCCGCAGCAGGCCGGGCTGACCATGTCGCAGTTGCGATGGAGGACTGTTGTTATGAACGACGCGCCCGCACCTGAACAGGCTGAGCCTGAGGGAGATGTCATAGTGGTGGCGGAACAGCAGGTGCAGGGCAAAGGAAAGGGCAGAGCAAAGGCCCCCGCCAAGCCCAGAAAGAAGGTGGACAGCAAGGGCAAGGGTAAGGCCACTCAGGAGGAATTCGATCAGCAGATCAAAGGGGAAGAGGGGGAGGAAGAGGCCCAGCCTAGAGTCAGAAGACCCACGGGACGGAGAGCAGATGCCATAGCGGCGGCTGCAAGAGAGGGAGGACGGAATAACGTTCCTGGCCGCAGTCCCTATCAGTTGAGGAGTCGTCGCGGCGTCAAGAAGGAGGATGAGAACAAGATTGATAATGGTGAAGGTAGCAGTGGAAGTGCTGGTGAGCGTGGTACCAACAACGGTGACACTCGGACGAAGGAGGACACCACCACTGAGAATGATAATGGAGAGAGCAGTGGAAGTGGAAGTGGCACCAACAATGGTGATACTCAGAAGCAGGAGGATATCGCCACTGAGAATGATAATGGAGAGGGCAGCAGTGGAAGTGCTAATGGGAGTGGTACCACGAGCAACGACACGGTGAATGAGAAGGAGGAGTAAGTCCGCAACCGCGGCAGTGTCTGAATATTGTACGACTACGAGAAGATATTGGGAGGAACGGAGACCATATCAGATCAGCAAGAGCATGCTGGAAGCGAAGGTGTCCGTATAAAGGATGACCAACGAGAAGAGATTGGAAGAGGCAGAAAAGAACAGGTCATAGTGACCCAGTGGCACGAACAGCGATGTCACTCAGCAACAAGCCGGCAAACACCGACAATGATACCACCAGCCAAGAGCGGTGAAGACACACAACGGGGCGAGGTCAATTGACCATACCCGACCATCAAACATGAAGCGACGCCGCCAGAAGTGTCACTCAACAATAAGTCAGCAATAGCGGCAGTGGAAGTGACATCCGCCAGTGTCACTGAAGCCAGTCCACCCTGACCATACAATGGGGAGCAGGTCACAGCTACCCTACTATACCAAACAGCGATACCACCAACCATCGGCGGTGAAGGGTCCATGATGACCACACGAACGAGGAGAATGTCATAGTGGGCATTCTCGACCATACCAGCAATGACGCTCAACAACAACAAACCATCAATCGCGGCAGCAGAGGTGATACCCGCCAGTATCGCTGAGGCAAGTCCATGATGACCACACGAACGGGGAGAGCAGGTCACAGCCACCCGAACAGACCAGATCAACAAGCCATCAATAGCAGCAGTGGAAGTGATACCCGCCAGTGTCACCGAAACATGTTCAGCGTGGCCACGTGATGGATAAGGGGAGGTCGGTCAAAACGACGCCCAACCAGCAGTAACAGGCCAGCAAATAGCGGCAATGATACCACCCGCCAGTGGTAATGACAGAGGTCCATCGTGACAACACCGAACGGGGCGAGGTCAACATGACCATACCCGAACCAGATCAGTAACCCACCAGCAGATAACGGCAGTGGAAAAGGCTCAGTCAGGAGTAGTGAAGGTTGTGCACGACCATAACAAAGTTGAGCCAGGTCATAGCGACCACACCAAAAACCAGACCAGACCAGCAAAGAAGGATGACCACAACAGATGGGGAGAGCAAGTCATAGCAATCACCACCCAGCAAAAACAAGCCATCAATAGCGACAGCAGAACTGATACCCGCCAGTGTCACTGAAGCAGGTCCACGATGGCCATACAAACGGGGCGAGGTCATCATGACCATACCCGAACAGCGACAATAACACTCAACAGCAGTGAGCCAGCGATAACGACAGCGACGAAGGGGTTCATATAATGGACGCATTGTGTGGACCACCAACGCGAGATGAAAGTGGAAGGGACGGAGAGGGATCAGGTCATAGTGACCAAACCAGACCGACCACACCAGCAATCCTCAACAACAACAAGAAGCCAGCAATAGCGGAAAACATACCACCAGCCAACGGCGGTGAAGATGTCCATCGTGACATGACGAACGGGGCGAGGTCAATGACCATACCCGATTAGACTCGACCACACTTCGACCACCATACATGCTTGATCACCATGTATGGTTGGTAGGAGGAAGAGGCTCAATCAGGAGCAGTCAAGGTCTAGCATGACTATAACGAACAGGGCAGGTCACAGCCCGCCAGCAACAACACCCAACAGCAACAAGCCGGCAACAGCGGAAATACTACCACCAGCTACGAGCGGTGAAGGTCCATGATGACCAGAACGAACGGGGAGAGTATGTCACAGCGACCATCAGACCAGCAACAACATAGCTGGAACGACTGATGACTCGCAAGATTGGAAAGATGGATGAGCACATGAGCAGGGATGAACGGGAGAAGGAGAGACGATGAGCACGAACAGAGATGCGATCACGACCCAACCAGCAACAGAGCCAGTAAATAGCACTAGCCAACGGCAGTGGAAGAGGTCCATCGAGACCATACCAAGCCTCGGAGATATCACAGGTCACAGTGATCACCGCCTTCGAGATTGGAGACAGAGATAGGGGGGTTACGATCTGAGACGAAACGGGGAGAAAATGGGCGATGACGAGAATGACGGATAGAGATGATAATGAGACGGAGAGTGTGGAGGGGGATACTATTTCTTGGTTTTTTTTTTTTTTTCCTCTTGTATTTTCTGTTTTTTGTTATTTCTTAATTTTTTTTTTTGAGGGTGGAACATTTGTTGGAGTAATCTTCTGGCATTTTCATCATACCCACAGCGATTCATATTGCATATAGAACAGGACCACACAACCCCGGATATTTGGGGGGCCATAGTTTACGAACGAGCCCGCCCCATGGGTTAAGGGGATTTATCGGACAGGGAAAAAAATGGCATTGGGTGGTTAGGGATTTGATTATACGGAACGAGAGACAAAAACCCTCATCACGCTGTTGCATGCTGGTGATGTTGTGTTTGCTCGGTTACCTTGCATAACTTATATATCGTAAGGTTAGATAAGGTAGTGTATTGAAAACACACTGTTAAAATTATCTTCCTGCGGGGTGTTGATGTGTGATTTTGTGGTGAACTGTTAATGTGGACAATGTGTGCAAAGAGCAAAGAGCAAAGTACGGCACACTTTAGCATGGTATCCCATACTTTACTGTTAGAGAGACACATGAGAAAGCATACCTTACCCATCGTGCGCTGAATGTCTCTCTCAATTCTCATCGCAACCAAAAATATTTCAGTTATCTCGCTACTGTTACAACGTCACTCTTTCATTTCCACGTCGATTTTCTGTGGAATATATACATACATACATAAAGCGAAGAAAAAAAAAAAGCCCCTTTTTGTAGTGATATCACCCTTGCTATATGACTACGGTCGGTCGTCCTTGGCTGCTCCCCTCCCCTCACATCAAGCCGAACTAATACTGATCTTGTTGAACCTACCCGAACCTTTCCCTCTGCTCGTAACCATAAAATTTGTATACACTTTTCTTTCGACATTGTATCCAGAGCCCCTCGTCCAACCAAAGCACCATCAGCATCACCCCTTCAGTTATCAACTTCTACATTCAACCGTTAAAGCCAAGATATAAAAAATAAATACAAAAAAAGCCAACTTCCCCCCCCCCTTTTTCGCTGATGTACATACATAAACCGCGAATTTGTATCCTGTCTGTCCAAGATACATACCCAGTCATTCGGGATCTCTCTCTCTCTCTAATCCAGCACAACCGGCACGACTCCCGTCGGTACCACCCCGTTCCCCATCCCCAAATCACTAGCACCCACATCCCCCACAACCGGCGGCGCAGACGCCAACAGCTCCTTCCCCAGCGGTCCCTCGGGGTGGAGTGCATATTGGTTTGCCTCCATGGAATCGCCATCGAAAACGACAAAGTTTTGTATGGGCTGCTGCGTCTGCCCTAGCACATTGATGACGTCTTGTGCGAGCTGCCCCCCGAGCACGGCCGTGACTGGTGCGATCTCTGCCCCTATATTCTGCAAGAAACTCCTCAGAATTTCCGATCTCAGCGTCTCAGCTGGAAGTCCAAGGGCCTTGTGCTTTTCACCACACAGCAGCGTGAACCGCGCCAACGCTGCATGATCGTTCGGGTTGGGTACCCCCCCGCACAGACCAGTGTACTCCCACAGCGCCCGCAGACACGACAGCACCGGCGTCACCACCTTCTTCCGTCTCGTGCTCTTCAGCACATCGTCCGGGAGCTTGGATCCGTCCGACGCCAGCAGCCAGGTCGAGTATAGCTCTCGCTTGGTGACCATCTCTCTGGTCGGGTCGCCTTCTTTGGGCTGTACAGCCAGGATGCGTCTGGTTTTAGACTCGGGTCCGATGGGGGTAGATATGTTGCTCCGCGACCGCTCAATGATGAAGTCGTGCTCGATCAGGTCGGCAAAGATGAACCCGTAGAGGCCGTGGGCAGATGCCGCGTAGAACGAGCGGTTGTGCAGACGGGTGGCGGTGTTGACGAGGTTCAAGGTCTGAGCGTCCAGGTCGGTCGCTATCACGATGTCGAAGGGGGAGAAGAAGGAAGGGGGCTTGAGGCTTATCGGGGTCGGGTCGACGACTACCCTGACGCGGGGGTTCAGGCGGGAGATGGCGGACGAGGCGGCCACTGCGCGGTTCATGCCGACGTGCTCGGAGGACAGAAAGAACTGGGCGCCGAGATCTGAAGGAGACACGAGCTCGTGGTCGACTATGGTGAGAGAGCCGATCCCCGCGAGAACGAGATTCTTGGCGATCTCGTTCGCCAGAGCCTTCATGGATACCAGGAGGATATGGGCAGACCGGATCTTTTCTTGCGCCTTCATCCCCCAGAGGCGGATCTGCCGGTCGTATAGGGCGATTTCGTCTACCAAAAAAAAAAAAAACGTTAGAAGGGGGGTCCCGGTGAGAAATGGGATGAGAGGGGGGAGGCAGGAGCTTACCGGCGCTGATACCGCTGTTGTCGCCATTTGATGAGGGCATTGTGCCGTTGCTTTGCTCCTGGACAGGAGGCATGGTGGCTTGTGTTGAGGTTGTAGTAGTTGAGGTTGCTGTGGTTGCCACTGGTATTGCCGTCGGCGCTGTCAGGGCTGGTTGTGGTGGTGAGGTGAAGGTCGGATTTGACTTGACTGAAGGATCCATTTTTGGGGACATGTGGATGAGATGCAATACTGAGTGATACGTGAAGTGTGCTATCTTGTGAAGTAGGCGTTGAGTTTAGACCACCGTTATCGTGAGATCAGAAAATCATGAGCGCCGTTGTGAAGCGGTCCAAACCCTCCGGTTAACTGTTCACTTCAGATAACGACAGACGGTTGCGATGACGTGGGTGTGCTTGGAGTGTTGTGGTAACGGCGAAGGTTGATATGCAAGTCTTTACGGGCGCCTCAAATTTGGTCACATTCCTACGCCTGGAAGACGGTTACCTCACCTTCTACAGAGATTATGCAGTCGCATTGGAGATACTTACAGCTATTAGACTTAAAGGCAGATCTATGAGGTCTTCGTCGCACTGCTAGCGAAAATCACTTCCACGACCAGCTGCGGTCGGCTGCTGTCGATGCAAGTAGACGCACCAAAGTGGTAGCCGCTGCAGCCAGAAAACCAGCAGGCGAGTCGGAGAGGCGCGGCTTTGGCGGCGTCGACGCGCGTTAGAGTGGTACCGAGTTTCATGCTTGACGAGGCCTCTGAGCATGTATTTTCCAACATCAGAACCCCGCCAGTATATCTGCGGTAAATTAGACCATCAGTGGGACTCGTGGGCGGACATCTGCGTCGCTTCCCTCCAGTGAAGTCAACTCGGTTACGAATTCACAATCACTTCTCCACCAGAGGGAACAACCCGCACTGGTTTCCTTTTATATCGTTCTTGATCGACGGCTTTCTTCCATCAGATTGTTTCCATCACAAGCAGCGGGGCTCCGTTACCAACTATTACGACGCTTTTGCGCTTCTGATTACATATAACTGATCGCTCCATGGTAAGTAATGTACCCTGGTATGCAAACCCGCTGGCCTCTGTGTTACCTTACCTGCCTGTGCGTAAGGCAACCATCCCGCGGCCTTCATCTGGCCTCTTTCTGTTGCCTGCTGCATGGACCATACCCAGAGCGTTTCTACGTGGTACCAGTCAGCTTTTCGTTGGAAATGTTCTCAACTGCCTTTGCCGGCTTCCTAACGTATCCCTGGAATAATAGTCCGACTCTCCTCGACCTCCAGATTCCGGGCGACCACTGGAAAATACGGGCGAGGAGGTTCCATCGACGGCGAGAGAAAACCTCTTCAGAGCTATAGATAGCTTCCATCGAAATATCGACCGGCTGCGCCGCGACATCTTTGCCCAGACGACGGCGTCCCACAGCAGCATGTCATCGGGCTCTGACCGAGACCTCCGACAGAGATTCAATCGCGACCCGCAACCATCCAACAACGAGACGCCTCCGTTGACGGGCTCGAGCTTCTACTCCAATCTCCCTGCTCTCCCTCCTCTCCGGTCGCTGGTGGCTGAGGTTGGCATGGACCCGAGGGCACGGTCTGGGATGACGTCGGAAAGGGAAAGGATCGCGCGGGGTCGTGCCAGCCGATATTATCGTCCTAATGACCGAGCACTCGAACGGCATCGCTCCAGTCTGAACGCTACCTTTGACGATCTAAACCAGAACCTGGCCGATGCCAACTCCCATCTCAGAGCGCTGCTGGACTTCACCACCGATACGCCGTTTCCCCCTATCGATGCATTAGCCGCCACATCGGCCCCGCCGCACGGCCAGGATCATGCTGAAGAGAGCCGGCGCGTCAAGCGTCGCAAGCTGGATTCCGACAGACTCATGCCGAGCTTCAAAGGATTCCGCTACGGCAAGTATGGCCAGGTTGAGGCGGGCGAGTTGACCATGGAGATCGTGAGCTGTGATGGTGGACTGTACTCGAACGAACTGTTGTACGCTGCCGAGAACATTCTCAGGAACGATGCCTCTGTCTACTGCACCAAGGGAAACCGCTGCAACATTGTCCTACGGCACCAAGGCGCAACAGTCTTTAGCCTTGAGGAGCTGATCATCAAGGCACCGGGTTCAAACTACTCATCACCGTATGTTTTTACCGCTTGGTCAGAGATGATTTTACTGACTAGGATACAGCGTCCGAGAGGGGATGGTGTTTATATCGATGGACTCGGATGAGCTGCTGACACGCACGGCACAATACCAAATTCAATACTCGGAGTCTCGGGACCCGTGGGAGTCTGCGGTGGCGCCTAGGAATCGCCCGTCGGCCCCGGTGGCCTGGGAGGGAATCAACAGCCAGGCTGACGCCGTCGATGCCTTCTTTGAGCCTTCTGTGTATCGATCGAGACCGCGACGGACCTTCAGCACTGCAATGGAAGACGAAGAGGACTATCGCACAGCGCAGATTCCGTCCGAGTTCAACGCCTCGCCACCCCCATTCCACATCATAACCGACTGCAGCGAGGACGAGGATGAGGCACATCCGAGTGCCCCAAACAACGCACGCTCCCGGAATAGACGGACGCCCAACAGAATTGGCTCCCTACCTTTTGAGAGCGAGAGCAGCGACGATGAGCGATACCCCGACTGGCCTGGCCATGTCAACGGGGGTCAAAACAACAACAACCCGTATCTGCGTAGGCCCCAACCCTCGGGTCAGAATGGAAGCGGGAACATGACGCTGGAAGAGGCCCAGGAAGCCTCGCAGATTGCCATGCAAGAGGCGGTACGAGCTGTCGGTGGGGAGCTCATGACTCCGCTGGTACACTTTCACATTGAGAAGGATAAGAGTAGATGCTCGATTCGCTTCGATCCGCCCGTGAGTGGGCGGTTTATCTTGCTGAAGATGTGGAGCCCGCATCATGACCCTTCCAAGAATATTGACATTCAGGGGGTTATTGCAAAGGGCTTTGCCGGACCACGATACTTTCCGGCCGTTGAGCTATTATGATGAGTATACGCGGGAGAGTCAGAGTTATGCAGTTGAGTTTTTCATGAAAGGGCTACGTATGGGATACACGGAGTTATGAGGTTACGAGATATCAAAATGGGCACGCTAGGGTAACTGGGCATCAATGACAGTATGGGTTGCGGGTTACGGATCACGGATATTTGCACGGATATGGGCGGAATTTTGCTGTGTTTGCTTCTTTGGGCTGTGTACATGGCCCCTACAGTAACGATGAAAAGCACGTCTGCGGTCGAGAGATGGCGGTAAGCACGTGAGTCACAGACATGCAATTGATGTCCAGGGCTAATGGTAAGGTCTAGCGGAACGAAGCACTACAATGAATGCGGCAGGATAGACTGCGGCTGATGAATCATTCTGACTGTGCTTTGCAACTCTCTGAAAACTGTGGGATTAATCGAGTCACATATGCTGAGCTACCTACCTATGCAAATCTAGTGGTGGCGTTGCGTTTGCCGCAGCACATTGAGTCATCGAAGGAGGCGGGGGCGGGGACAGCCGAGCTCACAGCTCGCTGACAGGTACCGAGCATCGAGAACAATGTCTTTGCAGCGGCAAAGAGAAAGAAGTTGATCACTAACAAAATGCTGTAAAGTGCGGAAAGCTGTCTGTAGTGTCATCACTGTACGGAATATAACTTCGACGCTAGACCGAGACCTGGAGTTCCAAAGTTAGTTGACCCATAGTGACGATAACGGCACTGACAATTGTGCAAACCCGTACAAGATTTGACGCCCACCTCACGCCGCTGCCCCACTTTCAAGCAGCAACATCCTTCTTTGCACCTACCTAGTTTTACTTAAGAGCCTGCCCATCCGCCATCACCACCACCACATACATCGACAGCATCCAGCAGCAGCATACCCACGTCGCAAATTTTACAGAGATACCCCTCTACGCCCTCAAATTCAACACAGATAGATTTTAAGGAAAGGGAAAAAAAGAGAGAATGGCGGTTCGAGCTCAATTCGAAAACTCCAACGAGTAAGACATTACTACCCCGCCATCGCAACCCCGCGACGACATCACACATCCAACAAACGATAATTGCAATGTGAGATACTGACTGTGGCAGGGTTGGTGTGTTTGCAACACTCACAAACAGCTACGCTCTCGTGGCCATCGGGTCGAGCGAGAACTTTTACTCGGTGTTCGAGGCCGAGCTGCAGGATGCCATCCCCATCTGCCGGACGACCATTGCTGGCACGCGGATTATCGGGCGGTTGACTGCTGGGTAACACTCCCCCTCCCCCTCCCCCCCCCTTTTCATCCCGCCCAACCCTCCTCCCCCTTCCACCCCATTTTTCACCCACTAACAGCAAGGTCTTTTTGTAGCAACCGCAAGGGATTACTAGTACCAACAAGCACAACCGACCAAGAGCTGCAGCATCTGCGCAACAGCCTGCCGGACTCGATCCGGATCCAGCGTATCGAGGAACGCCTGTCAGCCCTGGGGAACGTGATCGTGACGAATGATCACATCGCGCTGGTCCACCCTGACCTGGAACGAGAGACCGAAGAGATTATCGCCGACGTTCTCGGGGTGGAAGTCTTTAGGCAGACCGTCGCGGACAACGTTCTCGTGGGGTCGTACATGGCGCTCAGCAACCAGGGTGGTCTGGTGCATCCCAAGACGTCGATTCAAGACCAGGATGAGCTGTCATCTTTGTTACAAGTGCCGCTGGTCGCGGGATCAGTAAACAGAGGTAGTAACGTGATTGGCGGCGGCATGGTGGTCAACGACTGGATGGCCGTTACCGGACTGGACACCACCGCGCCGGAGCTCAGTGTCATTGAGAGCGTGTTCCGGTTAGGAGAGGGCACCAGACCGGGGGATATCAACACGTCTAAGAAGGAGTCCTTGGTTGAGTCGTTTTACTAAGTGTAGATATAGTAATAAAAAGGGGACGGGGAAACGTAGGGGGGGAAAGATTCAGTGTTAGGCTCATATCATATTTGGCGTTTAGGCGCCGGGGGGTTAGTTATGAAATGATTGAAAAGAGCATGATAATTCCCCCATCCATCCATCCATCCTTTCAGACATTTTGCAATTATGAAGTGTGTGTGTGTGTGAGCGAGACGACGGATGGATGGATGTTTTAGTTTTCAACGACTCGACAATTTTCCATACGGGCAGTCTGTACTACTTTTCTATCCCATTTGCGCCGAGCTTTGAAACAGAGAGAGATCCTATCCTAGCCTGACCACCCAACACCAACATCAACATTCCCCCTCCCCCCTGCCATCCATATGCACGTTATATCATAATAGGAAGAATAAAGCGTAAGGTTGGTTGGTTTTGTGGGTTGTTGTGGATTGTGGATTTTGTCTATCTGAGACGACGAGCCTCACGCTCAGACTCGAGGAGGCAGAGGATGTCGTCCTCACGAACTATTATCCCATCCTTTTCGTCAGCATATCTTCCAAGAAAAAAAAAAGAAAAAGTAAAGAATATGGAGGGGCAGGGGCGTACCGGGTCCCTTGACGTTGCGGATGATCGAACGGGTCTGGTCGTCCATGAACTCGACGCGGACTTGGGTGACGCCGCCACGGGAGCCTATTCACCACACTGTCAGCATCATTTTCTCTCCCTTCCATCCACTTTCCCGTCTTTTCTTTTTCCCTCTCTTTCCGTTTGTAGTAGTTGGGTACTTCGCTGGTGTTGCGAAAGAAACTTTGGTGTGTGGGGTGGGGTGCGTACCGGTGCGACCAAGGACGCGGGTCACCTTGACGAGCTTGACGGGTTGCTTTGAGGAGTCCATTTTTTGAACTGAAGAAGAAGTTTTGGTGATCGGGTGATCGGGTTTGTTTTGGTGTTTAAGAGGGTGAGTAGGTCGGTGGTTGCGATTGGCGGGTGAGTAGTGGTTGAGGTGGTTGACAACTTGAACGATGCCTGGCGAGAGGAAAATGGACCCCACTTGAAATTCGATGTGCGCTGGGAATTTTCCCTCAGCCTCGCCCCGCAAAATACACAAAATCAATCGCACGGACGGACGAACGGGCCTCAGGGCAGGGCAGCTTTTCAGCCGTGTCAGTCCGTGCGCTTTACATCAGAGAGAACGAATTATTGCACGTGCACGAGCTGCCTCGACCTGGCCGGACTTTGGCACTAGGTATTCGACAAGCTTGAATTAACACATTTAGTCTAGTTGCGAGCTTACCGGATCACTCCGATCCAGCTAGCTATCTAGATGGTTTCTTTTCTGAGGTTTTTTTTTCATTTCCTATTCGAAACTGTTCAAGACGAGATGAACAAGGAAACACCGCCGAGCTACGAGTGAAGATGGGTTAGGGTTAGGTATGCGCCCTCTTTCTCCGGATCACCGTACATCAGGCTTTCTCACAAGAGGGATGGCTCAAAGAGACCGTCAAGACCATGCATGCAGGATGCGTTGGAATGTGACTCATTCAGGAAGTTGAAAGGTCCATCTCGACGAATTGGCTTCTAGGTTCCACGACCGGCGAATGTGGAAAGAAGAAGTGGCCTCAAACCGGCCCGCAGCCTCTGATCGAGTGGTGACACTTTGCGCATTTTGAGTGCTGCATCAGAGACACTCTTCACCAAATCGAACCAGTAAACCTTGGCTTTCTAAGACAGTATCGACGGTGCCTTGGCATCGATCATTATGTGGTACTACGCGGATTCCCCAGAGGCGTCCGATATGCCGAAGTCAAAAGGCAACATGGTGTAGAGCAAGAGGACAAAGACGAGATATTGCCTGTTACACAGTCCCGATAAGTTACGTAGCTAGGACCGAGACAGCTTACGCTGTGGCTAGCTGCGACGCTGTGCTACCTACCTATTCTAGTGGCCATAGCAACGGGTGGCGGAGTGCATATCGTTCCTGCGCCGAACTCAGAGCTACTGCATATGGTGATCGGCCGAGTCAACGCTCTTCCATATCCTCGAAACTCATCTTGCAATCCACCGGTGATACTCGATCAAGATCCAAAAGAAAGAGGCTGGGATCTTGGAGTTTATGAGATCGATATCCGCGATGTGCAGCTAGGTATCTCAGATGGATACTGTGGTATTGGTAGCTGGGCCAAGAGGCCGGACCGCAAGCTCCAAGTACCGAGGCCACGTTGGGACACACGGTCAGTGGGGCCGCAAACGTCGGCGCGTGCTCGAGAGCTGAAAACGGCTGGAGAGAGCTCCCACAGCTCTGAGAGCGGATCCCTATCGCGCGTCTCTAGCGTGTATACTTGCGTGTGCTTGGGTACATTTGTTAGGTAGCGAAAGAGTAGCCCCAGCCCTGTTGTTTTCAACTTGGCCAAGCTTCTTTTGCGCATCAACTTCGTTATTGCCGATTTACAAATCTGCATGAACTTCTTCATGGCGTAATCTCTTCCTCACTACACTCCATACCAGTCTGCAGAGAGGTTGGTTACCCAAGAATTCTTGTGTGCAAGACCGATTTGCGCCGATCTAGGAATCTTCTCTGCGCGTTGTTCACGATCTTTCCCCCCTCGTCCTAGAACCCTTGATCCCCACCCCTTCTACTGTCAAGAATGCTAGCATCCACTTTACGCATCTGAATTCCATCGAAGTTCAGCCACGTCTTTTTCTATCTGCTCCAGACACGAAACTATTTGTATCCAGTACCTACAGCCGGTTCTGTAGTGTCCGCATCCGACCACCTCCAAATTCGGCACGACACGTCCGATAACATCACTAAAGAATTCGGGAGCTTACCAAGAGATCTTCAGTCCTGTTTTTTTCGGCTGCTTGCGGAGACACCCATTACACATCCCAGCCACAGATGAAATAGGTTGTCCGAATTTCATTCGGACTTGAACACATTAAATAAACGAAACAAGGACAGTCCTGGCCACGGGTCATACCGGGGATATCGTTCCACCCGAAACAATAATACATCATGCTAAGCAGCAACTCTTCTGCACCCCCGCCGCAGCAGACCGAGCCCAGTCCATCATCGCAACCACGGGCTACGCGGCTGCTGCGAGGATCATCCAACCACTCAGATAGTATTCCAGATGGATATGCTTCCCCACGTCGCCAGCTCGAGAAGCAGCAGCGCCTAGATCACCTACCGACAAGTCCGCCTCCGGTCCGGCCGAGCCAACACCAACAGCATTTACAGCATAAGCACGTCCTCAGCGCACCTCATCCGATCCTCTCTCCTTCGACGGAATATCACAGTGGCTTCACTGATGAGGACGCCGGTTTCCCTCACGCGTCCATCCATCGTCGGCAACAGTCATTCCCGAACTTACTACCGTACTCCTTCCGGAGCAGAACACCTTCGCCAACAAGGAAGCAAACCCCACTCTCAGTAGAGATGCCTCTCACCGGCGACGGAAGGGGCGGAAATGGAAGGGTGGATAGCAGAGGAGGTCTAGCCGGTTGGCTAAGCGGCACGGCGGCAGCGAGCGCGTTGGGCATGTCATCTTCCAACAGCAACACGGAGGGCCGGACACCGACGAGCGAAGGTGGCCGACTCGCCGTGAGAAATGTCTCGCGAGAGGTCACACCAGACACGACGCCAACGAGGTTGCGGAGGGGCGTCACGGCTAGCCCCAGCACAGCCGGACCTTCTTCGGTACCACGGACTAACAACGTCACAACCACCGCGTCGAGGTTCATATCCGCCATCTCGTCAAGATTCGCCCAAACTCCAACGAGTCATACGCTCGACGACGAGCTCTACAACCTAAACGTTGAAGCAGCCCTGTTCCCTCCCGGATCACCAACCGCCGACCGAGATCCCTTCTCCCCAGCAGCCTTCAAGAACCTCCAAGCAAACGCCACTGGCCTGCTGATCAAGCTGCAGAACGCCTACCGCGAACGCGTCGTGACCATCCAGGAGCTGCAGGCCGAGAAATCCGCGCAGCGTGAAGAACTCGAAGAAGCCGAAACCCGTGCGCAGCACTTGAAGATGCAGCTTGAGGGTATGGCACAGAAGGCCCAGGAACAAGAGAAGGCGATGCAGCAGTTAGTCGAAGAACTCGGCGCCCAAAGAAAAGCTAGAGTGGAGATGGAGGAGCGGTTCGCCAGGGAAAAGGCCCTAGCTAGCGGCAGCATTACCATCACCAACATGTCTTCTGAAGGCTCCATGGTCTCTGAAGATTTGGGGGTGGATGATGACGACCTCCGCAGACAAAAATGGCGGAAGAGCGGGAGCAGTAGGTCTACTGTGGACGACACTGATGAGGAGGAGGAGCAGAGCGTGGAGAGCGAGAGCATCTTTTCCCGGTCGAGAAGTCCGACTCTCCCTGCTCACCCGACCTCGTCGGTCAACAGCTCCCTGGCACCGCCCAAGCCGAGAAACAGCACCCAACAGATGAGCGCTTTCCAGAAGATATTTAAGGGCATCTCTGGCGAGAATGACCAGGAGTCATCAGCAAATGGGTGCAGAAACTGCAAGGGTAAAGACGCCAGCGTTGCCTGGGATACTGTCAGCCTCCTAAGGGATGAGAACAAGCATCTCAAGCATAGAGTTGCGCAGCTCGAGGTTGCTGTTGAGGGTGCGTTGGATTTTGTCAATGGTATCGGACTCTGATCGGAAAGGTTCGCCATGCCTCTGAGCATTTGCAAGATAGCATGCGATGGTGGATCTGGACAATTTGGTCCTTCTGGTTTGGGGGCGTTTTTGGATATAAAGATCCTAACATCTGGCATGTGATCTAGTCTGCTCATTTTTAAGCATTTCTTTAGTCCATAACGGCGGGGACTGCATGGAAAAGACGGGGATAATTGGTATAGACTTGGGAAAGAGAAGAGAATGACACCATTTTTGGGCTACTGGGCGGCTAGGATAATAACAAATTGGATACTTGGGACAACTCGTCCCGCTGATTACATCATGAATCATGTCTTTATTGCAATGGGACTACAAAAATGCTTTGCCTAGCGCCTAAGTCTAGGTTAGCCCAACAGTATGAGGTGGGTTACACGACTGTCATAAGGCGCCTTTAGAAGTACGAAAACCAAGCATGTCGAGAGAGCCTCACACGCTCAGTTGCTAGTCGAGTGGTTAGCTCGCAGCTGGCACCTTTGCCGCAACGCTGAACCGGCCTTGAGGTATATCTTCAAATTGAAACCTAGAACAAGGAAGTGCCCTCGTTCCAATTAGTCAATATCGCAACGCAAAGACTCCCGCCGCAATGCGTGCCTAACTCGAGCGCTGTGCGATCGTTCCTGAGCTAGTCGCTGCTTCGGCACACTCAACAGTCTGGTCTCCCACAACGACGATCACAATCGCACAGCATACATCACATAGATCCGCAGGGCCTCTATTATGTGCCATTGACCGATTCCCATATGTACAATTTACTAGACAGTTCTTCCCTCCCCCTCAAAGCGCCTGCGTCTTGCCGCCGTGGCCGTGATCGTCGCCGTGACCGTGGTGGTCGTTCTTCATGAAGAAGTGCTCGTACGCGCAGTATGCCGCAAATGCCACCGTCGCAATTCCCAGACCCGGGAAGGCGTTCTTAAATCGGTTCCTCCGGCTGAAGATGCCCGTGTACCGCCACGCCTCACTGCCACCACTGTCAGTCATCCAGCACCAATAACGTGATTATTCGGTCGGAGAACCTACGCTCTCTCCCAAGGATCGTATCTCGGTTGGCCCGCAGCCGCGGCAAGCTTTCGGGGGTCGAAGCCGGTGATGTTTGGCTTCTCGCCGTGGACGGCTCGTAATAGTCTGCAGACAGCAATTGAGTTAGAAATCAGTCATACTGTTACAAATTGAAAGAGACACACCTTGAAGGCTGCATTGTGAAGGTGGCTTGACAATTGCTTGTCAATGAACCGTATGCTTGCTTGTTGCGCGAGATCAATCGACGACCTTGACGTGCTGCGGCAGATCAATCGTGAATGCCGTGCAGAAGCTTGCTTATGTAAGGTGGAAGAAAGCGTGGGCGCAAAAGGGCGGTCCGTGCCATTACAGCCCGTCCTTAGGATCTATCTCCAACACCTCACAATCCAATGAATTGGACCTTTTCCGACCGCCGCTGCGAAGAAACCGTTTGACCACGCTATTTACTTACGACATACAAAAATCGTATATCTAGTCGACGTTTTTTTCGCAACCCCCGCTTCCGAAGAGAACAGGTTTCTACCGAGCGCACCCGCCCGCGAGATTCGACACCCGAGCCCGCGCGCCCTACCCTCTCGACTCATCTAAAGCAACACGCCGCTTCTCACGGGAATGGTGCGACGAAGCCGCCCGCTCTACTCTGATTTTGCTATAAGATCGCAAAGATAGGTGACAGTTTGGGATAATCCGACTCAGTCGTGGAGGTGGGTACCACCACCGCCTATGATGCCTCCGCCGCCATTATCCAGATTTCCCAACGGGCCAAACGCCATATCGCCCTATCACCAGCAGTTCCCTACACATGCCCAGCACTCTGCGAACCATCCGGGGCCGGGCCCGTTAGGAGGTAATCCGGCAGCCGCCTACCTCAATCCGAATGCCGCCGCTCAGCTCAACAACCCCTTCGGGGCGAACAGCAACCTCTTGGGGTTGGGAGGGAGTCTGAACACTGCTGCGGCGGCGGCAGGGTTCAGTCTTGGCGGCGATGCGACTGGTATGGGGAGCCATGCGGCGAGGATGGGGTTCGCGCATGCGGCTAGCTTGCAGCAACAGCAGCAGGCGGCAGCACAGCATTCAGCACAGCAAGCAGCACAGCACTCAGCGCAACAGGCGCAAGCGCAACAACATAGCCAACATAACCAGCAACAACTCCAAGCTGCACAACATCTGCATACTGCCCAACAGCAACACCAACAGCAGCATGCGCAGCAGCAGCAGCAGAGCCATTCTGTGATGGGTGGAGGCGACCAGGGGCCGCGAGACCGGCAACAGAAAGGCCGGATACGAGAAGTGTGGAAGCACAACCTCCACGAGGAGATGGCGAACCTTCGTGATCTGGTGGATAGATATCCGTATATTGCGATGGTGGGGCTTCCTTGGCCTTCAACCGTTTAAGTGAGAGAGTGGCTAATGAATGTGCTAGGACACGGAGTTCCCAGGCGTGGTTAGTAGACCGATGGGCGGCTTCCGGGGAAAGAGCGATTACCACTATCAATGTCTGCGGACCAACGTCGACATGTTGAAGGTTATCCAGATCGGCCTGGCGCTGTTTAACGAGGACGGGGAGCAGCCGCCAGCACGGCCCAACTCGACAGATTCCATGGATCTTGCTGTGAGGCGGCAGAACGGCAACGCCCAAGGTCAGGGGCCTTTTCCGTACGCCTGGCAGTTCAACTTCAAGTTCTCTCTGAAAGACGACATGTTCAACCAGACCTCGATCGAGTCGCTGCAGGCGGCAGGTATCGACTTTAACCTGCTGGAGCGGGACGGCATCGACCCTCACGAGTTCGCATCCCTGCTTATCCCGTCCGGGCTGGTCTGTTTCGAAAACGTCAAATGGATTAGTTTCCACGGCGGCTACGACTTTGGCTACCTCACCAAACTCCTGATCTGCCGACACCTGCCGAATGACGAGATCGAGTTTGACCAGATCATGAAGCTCTACTTCCCGTCAACATATGATGTAAAGCACCTTATGAAGCATGCTATCAAGCTGCACCAGAGCGGCACGTTGACGCCGAGCGACGCCGGAGTTGCCGAGATATTGCAGAAGTTTGAGCAGAAATCGGGCCTCGAACATATCTCGGAGACGCTCAAGGTGAAGAGGGTGGGCAGCGCGCACCAGGCTGGTAGCGACAGTCTCCTTACGGGGAGGGTGTTTTTCGAGCTGAGGAAGAGAATCTTTAACGGAGAGATCTCTGAAGATCATATCGGAAAGGTCTGGGGACTGGGCATTCCGGATTTCTCGCTGGTTGGCATGACTATCGGTCAGGCGAATGCTGCTGGGAATAATACCAATGGCCAGAACGGCGTGGAGAGTACACCACCCCCGTCGAACAACAACAACAACAACAACAACAACAACAACAACAACAACAACAACAACAACAACCAGAACGGGAACCAGAATGGCACCCCGAGCACACCGAATACCCATAGCGTGGGGCTGGCGAGCACCCCGGGAGCAGGACCATCGTCCTCGCATAACACTAATGGTGGTATGCTGGGAGGTATGGGACCGATGACCCCGGGAGGTGGAGGCGGGGTGTTTGGAGCGTTTGCCTTTGGTGGGAACAGATAGGCCGGGGTGGTGTAAGTGGTGGTGGTGGGGGTGAGAGAAGGGGGGGTTGGAGTGGGGGAGGGAGGCCCGCGGGGGGCGGCGTATAGGGGTAGGGAGTTAAGGGGTGTAGTGTATAGAGGAAAGGAAAAGGGGTGAAGCGAAGTTAACAATGACAAGGGACAAACAGCGCAAAGGGAAAGGAAGGGGATGGGTTTTTGTGATTCGTTTATTCAATTGTATTTTTGTAACATCTCTTGGAGGCCATCAAGTATAACAAGCTGTTAAGCTTAGGTAGGGGTTCGTGAACATGCCAATTCACACACTCTCTCTTATGGCTGCGAAGTTCGTTCATTCTTCTTCAGTGTCTCTCGTGTGTGTGTGGGCTCCTTCTTTTGGGGGTTGGTTGGTCTCGTTTCATCATAAGTTCGGTCCGTATCTTGTGTAACACTACTGCTTCCTATATCACTGATCACAAAAACGAGCAAAACGATGACGTTGTATGTACATGAACATGAACATGGTATAAGCCATCGACAAAATAGGGCTGTCAGTCTTATTCACGCTTCAATGTTCCCCCGGTATTTTATGTCTCGTCTTTCCGCGTGCGTCTCTCTCTCTCTCCCCTTCGTCATTTTTTCATCTTCTATCGACGCTGACGCTCTTCTTCACCCCTTTCTTTGTCCGCTCGTTCCCTCCCTTTCCCGTCCTATCCTCAGCTCAGCTCAATCATTGGGTGTGTGTGTGTGTGGCTTATTGCTTTTAATTACTAGACTAGAACAACTTCGCCCTTTCGTCCAAATGGTTTTTTTTTTTTTTTCCCCCTTCTTCACGAGCGAGAAGATTCTTCTCCCAACTTCCCCTATATACTTATACTCCCAGGCTCTACGCATTCCTTTCCAAACTTTCTCCGTGACACGGTTGCTATTCCCTTACCCCCCAAACAAACAAACCAGCTACCTACCTACCTACCCAACCCAACCCCTTTTTTTCCCCCCTTGCTCCTTTTCCTTCCTAACGCTCCTCCGCTTACATTCCCCCAATTACCTCTTCCTCTCCACCGAATAAAAAATACAGAATGTAATGGAAGCATAAGAACGGGCACTTGTTCTTCTTTCCGCCGCGGGGGGGGGGGCGGGGGGGGGG
>MU853797.1:9585-102899 GCA_033297225.1 Diplogelasinospora grovesii | reverse complement strand
CCCCGTTACCAAACCCCCAATTCCCCCTCCCACCCCCCCCAAAAAAAAAAAACCAATTTAAGGGACCCACACAACCGGGCACTTTTATATTTTACCCCCCCCCCCCCCCCCCCCCCCCCCCCCGGGCGGCCAGCTACACGCATGTCAACAACATCCGTGATCAGTACCAGTACCCGCCCCCCATTCAACACGAGCTATTATAAAATATAAAAATAAAACATTGTTCCTAAACGTGCCAGTGTACTACTACTACTGCTTTGTTTTGCAAAACTACTACAAGATTGCTTTGCTTCATTTGGATCCATCCAGATACTACTTCTAAATCAGATACACTCGCTTTACAACAATCCCCAACTCTACTCCCTTAAAATAATCATCCCAAATCCCATCCCTTCCCATCCCATCCCACCCCCCCACAACATGGTGAAGGTGTGTTTATTTATCCCAGCTAGTAACAATCTTCTCCATCGCCTCCACCAGAATATCCGCATGGTGCTCCTGGAAGATCAACATGGGTCTCAGCCTGACCGCCATCTGTCCGCTGCCTCCAATGTTCACACCAAACTGCTTCGCCCTCTTCAGAAACTCGTCGCGACGCGGGCTGTCGAACGCGATAAACGTGCCCATGCCCTTTCCTCTCAGGTTCATAAACTCGCCCGGGTACTTCTTCGCCAGCCCTTCCAGCTTGCCGAACAAGTAGTCTCCGACCTGCGCCGTCCGGCTGACCAGGTCCAGTCTCTCGATCTCATTGATGATCGCTCTGAAGAGGATCGCCCGCGCGGGGTCTCCCATCCAGGTGTTGAACTGGCGGTAGGGCTTGTTGGGCCTCAGCTCGGGGTTGCCGAAGTAGTATCCCGCAGTCTGCGCCTTCTTCGAAAAGGTCACCATGTCCGGCGGGCTCGGGAGGTCCCAATGCTCGTGGGCCCAGAACCTCCCGGTAGCGCCCACGCCCGTCTGCACCTCGTCCACGATCAGCAGCACGCCGTGGCGCTGCGTCACCTCTCGGAGGCCACGGAAGAATGCGGGCGAGGCATGGTTGTCACCACCCTCGCTCTGGATCGGCTCCACGACCACCGCGCACGGCGGGATGTGGTAGTTCTTGATGAGGTGCTCGACCTCGTCCAGGGAGGCCTTCTCGGCCGCCGCGTTCTCCTCCGCGTGCTCTTCGAGGGGGTACCTGAGCGCGGGGAACGTGGCCTGTGGCCAGTCGAACGCGGGGATATCCAGCTTGTGGATGGGCTTCGAGCGGGTGGTGGACAGGGACCCGAACAGACGGCCGTGGAAGGCCGACTTGAACGACAGGATGGACAGCGACTGAGAGGCGCCGGGAGACTGGTTCTTCATGGACGACGCCATCTCCTCTTCCGTAAACTCCACGTGCGCGCCGCCGCGCTCCTTTTGCCGGCGCCACATGAACGCCGCCTTGTATGCCGTCTCGTTGGCGTCGCTGCCGGCCATGGCGGTAAATACCTGGTTCAGACCCTTGGGTGCCACCTTCAAGATGCCCGTCTTGAGCATGTGCGCCCAGTCAACGGGAGGGAAGTTGCCCAGGGCGGGGCGGTTGATGATGCCGTTGATCATCTCGTCGGACTGCGCGGCGGAGCGCAGCGTCGGGTTGTTGTACCCGAGGGGGATACTTGCTATCTGGGCATATCTACACAACTCACTGTCAGCATAAAGGGTAGGGTTGGGGGAGGGTGATGAGGGGGGTTGTGTAAGTACACGTCAAGGAGGACATTGCCGTCTGGGTCGGCAATGTAGTTCCCGCTGCTCTTCGCATAGTCGGTAAGCATGTTCAGACTGCGTGTGTCAAACACCTCGTTCAACTCCGATATAGCGGCCTTGGCCTTCGGCCCCGGGATCTCGGAGGTCTTGAGGGAGGGGCCTGACGGCTCCCATGATGCGTCGTAGTATGTCTTTGCCATTCTGACGGTGGAAGATGTGAAAGGTCGAAGGTGGTTGGTTCGTGATACACTGGATGTCTGTCTACCAGCAGCGAATGTCTTGCCTGTAGACAATGCCAAGGAAGATCCCCGGAGGAGGGTTCTGGCGGCCATCCTGTTATATGTATTCAATCCCAAATTATAGTGGCCAATTGGTGACTAGGTTAGGCGATTGGGCACACTTAGGATTGAATGGGTGTGGAGGATGTCCTGAGGTCTGCAGGAAAGCGTGGAGAGACAGTGGGTAGAGTCATTGAATGGGTGGCTATCACCGGCTTATCAGTTAGCATCAGTGAGCACGGATGAGGGGCCAAAGAAGTGAGCGCAACGGCGTTGGAGTCGGCGGCGGGGCAGTGGGCAGGCAAGCAAGCGGGGAAAGTCCAGTTAACCAGTGTGGTGTTCCATCCATCTCCCAAGATTCAGGTAACGCAACCGTAAAACCGTCCGGTAACGTAATTTCATAACAGTTAATACGTCAGTAATCCCGGGACTGCATTAGGCGACGTCACGACAGGATCGGTTCAGGTTTACAGCAGCTATTTCAGTATTACAATTCCAAATGATCGGTTCTGTTACTGTCAACGGCTGTAACGGCATCTGTAGTGTATGTTTTCCATATTCATCAATCCTTAGCCGTTAGACTTGGGTGGTGGCTAACTCCGGCCCCTCGAGATCCCATCGGTATGGCAAAATGCTGCAAGCCAAGAATACCCCAAGCTTTTTGGAACACCCCGCGGATATCTCCAGGGCGGTCCGTGGCACAACAGCAGCAGCTCCATCAGTTCATAACACATCAATGCTTGGCAAGATTGGGCAGTTACATCCGAAAAAAGCTTATGGACAGCTATCCGAAGCTCGCTTCATTTCATCATGCCACCCAAAATCTGGACTAAAGTCTGTAGGTTAGGTAAAAGGTCAGGAACGGCTACCGGATATGGTAACAGAGTGCCCGATACCGCGCCCCGCTCCACCGACCTACACCCCTGGAGCCCGCCAGTTTCGCTGACCGCCTCCTGTACGATCTGACGAGAAGAGCAGCTCAGAGGCCTACACGTGTAAACATGCAAAGCATGCAAGGCTTGGCTTCCAGACCCTAAAACAGAATAAATAAACAGGTCACAGCGCTTAGGATCCGGCTTCTTGTCAGGTGATTAGGGATTGTGGCCACAATTCTCGTCGTGCTTGCTACAGAGTTTTCCCTTCTCTGAATTTTCTTGGACACGGTGTGGCAGAACGTGCAAGACAACACTCCCTCTCCAACCCCCTCGTCTTGTATATATATATATATGTCCAAAAGCTTTCATTTCGCTCGTCATATCAGCAAGCTCTTTTAAGAAGAGCAGTTCGTACCAGCCACGAAGTTATCCTCCAACGCCGTGGGCGTTCCCACAAAATTTGTGTCCATCGCCATGATTTCCCAAAGAGCCTTGCCAAATAAAGATTTCTTGATCACAGAATGAAGCCGAATTCCCCAGGCACAGCGATGTGTGACGTCGAGATGGGAACCCAACTACCACGCCATCGACGCCAACCACATATCCACACACAACCCAAACTATAAGAAAAAAAGCCTATCCAAGGAAAAGTATACGGAATGATGCCGCCTCAGCGCAAAAGCGGCACCGAGACATGGCTGAAGAGCATGTCCCATCCATATCGGAGAAACAAAAAGGTGCGAGGACGACACCCGGGTATTACCCTCAATCAAATCAATCGCCGGCCGGTGTATTGGAACCGTCAGGTAAGAATTGCCCGGTATAAAGCTCCTAGCTGTTAGTACCGGACTCTTCCTTCTGAGGCAGCTGAAGACCAGCGTTCTGGGCGACCCTCTTCCATGTCTCTAGTTCCCGGTAGAGACGATCACACTCCTGCTTCAGCTTGTCGTTGGACTGGCTGAGCTCGGCAATGGCCTGCTCCGTAAGCAGTTTCTCCAGAGTCCACTTCTCAATGTTTTGTGTCTCGTTCTCCTTGAGCTGTGTGATGAACGAGACGGCGCGCTGGAGAATCGAACCCTTGTTCTTCTCACATCCGGGCACAATCTTCGCTAGCTCGTTGATGCCTTCGTTGATGGTCTCACGCCGACGTCGCTCCACTGATGATGCATTAGAACCAGATACACAAGCTGTCGAGGAATAGCGGAAAAGCGTACCTTCTTTGTGGTTATCCTTCCGCATCTTGTGCCACTCTTCAGACCCTACAGTCGGCTTAAGACCGGGCCCGGTCCGTTCGAACCTCGGCTGCTCTGACAGAACGCCGTTGGCACCTTGCTGCATCTGGGGAGGTGGCACACTCATTTGAAGCGCATCAGGCGACTGGCTCACGCCAGGAGGCGGGTTGTACGAGTGTTCGTCATGGTGCACTTCTGACCCTGCCTGCGCTGCGAAGGTCTCCTCGGTAGGATGTGGGACATGAAGCGTTGGATACATGCTCAGCGCCGCAGCAGCCGTGCTGGTAGCATTTGCTGCATCGGGCGAGACGCCGTGGTCGGCCGTGGCCTGCGCAAGAGCGCTGAAATCGTCCACATTCACATGGTCCTGAGCTGCCTGGGCAATGCTGACAGTGTTCTCAATGAATGCTTGAGTCTCGGCATCGTGGACCGACATGGTTGGGGCGGGAGCACCACGCTTGCTTCTCCTTGCGTCCGGAGATGAATCACCAGTGCGCTTCCTCTTATGACCAGGCGTGTGTGGGATCTCAACCATTACCGGTGTCTCCATACCAACGGAAAGACAGCTCGATTACTCCGCAACGAGGGACAATGCTGGGGCCGAGTTAGCGGTTTAAAGCCGAACGAGTGAACAGACGTCGCTTCCGCAAAACAATCAAAGCAGGTCGCAACTCAAGCGCGAAGCTTTCGTGCGAAGCGAATGGAAGAGAAAGGAAAGAGCCCCTCGAACTTGGGTCGCGCGAAGTATGTTCCTGTCCAAGAAGCACTTGCTTGGCGTTTCTGCTGCAACGAGGGGCGTTGGGAAACTTTTGGTCAGGCTGCAGCAGCTCCCGATTGAGGGTGTGCGACATCGCGACTACGGTCAGCCCAGGTCAAGGTCACCTAGGTTCTTAAGGAGCCCCCTCCAGGTGTATCAATCAAGAAAGCGATGCAAAACGCGCCGCAGTGGTGCGCCAGAGCCTTGATGGAGGGGTCGCGCAAGGTGAACCACGGCGTGAGCACTTTGGTCATTTGACAGCCTCGCGGTCGCGAAGGCAGCAAATGGCGCGATCACAAGATTCTACCGCGCCAGCCGCGACTGCACATTGATTGACAGCCATAGCTGCACGCGTGCAGTGCCTTTTGCCGGGGCGCACTTGATGATGGAAATGAAAAGTTGGACGATGGAACTCGACTCGCACCTTTTCTGTCTGTCCTTTTTTGCCAGAACTCAAAAGGTCCTGGTCATGTGAAGCAACGTGCCCAGAAACGTGACGAGACTGCTCGAATCAGTCCAGGGACCCACGGACGCAGCGAAATCAGCGCGAAAAGAAACCGCGCAACGATAGGAATTGGGGAGAAAAACACAACAGAGCATCTAAACTTACCAGATGTCGAAACAACGAGTCCGGCGTCTCGTTCTCGGTCTGTAGACTCTCGCGGGGTGTCGCGGTCACGAGAAAGAGTTGATTGAGCAAGAATGGAGATCATGTGAGCTGAGGTCTGGGAGGTCAAAAGCACGGTTCCGAGGAGGGAGCGCACGGGCCACGCCTTACCGAAACCAGCCTCCTCGACTTGCCCGCGACCTGCATACAGAGGCGATCAGCATTATGATCACGGCTACCGCCTGGAAATCGAGGGCTATCCCGCTTACGTCCCGTGCAAATTGGGGCACATTGTGCGGGAAGCGGGCGCTTAATGGTTGCCCCGCGCTGCCGTCTGCATGCACGACCCCCGAGGCGAGTCAGTATATTCCGAAGGCAGGCCAATCTTGCTCGTAATTCCATCCTCGGCCGCGACTGCCACAGAAAATAGTTTCATGCAGTTGGTGGTATTATGCAGCTGGCCGGGCTTCCTTCGCATCAGATCGGCTCTCGTTCGCCGTACTCAACATGCACTCCTCACTTATCAGCCATTTACACCTTTTCAAGTTCAACGTCTCGTGCACACCACCCGACATTATGCTTGGCAGGAATGGGTCCGGCTGGTTGGAGCACCTGATCCGCCGTCTTTCTCCGATGTCTCTCCATCGTCCGCGTTGAACTAGCGACTACGTGCAGATGGATATATCAATTATAAGCATACACTAGAGGGGAGAAGTTCAAGGAAATTCTAATCTGCATAGTGCCGCATTGGGTGTGCTTTTTCGGTCAATTTCAAATGTGAGACTGCAAAACGACTGGTCGCTAGATTTCTGCTGCTTGCATGAGAGTCGTGCATCATCCGGCGTCGACGGGGGAGCTCCACCTGGATCTGGCAGGTGTGAGAGTGAAACAAGATGGCACGAGATGGCCGTCTGGAGTGTGGCGTGATCCCACCATTACACAGCCTTTAGTCACGGGTTTCACCGGTCACACCTTGTTGTCTGCGGCCTCTAACTAGACTAACCAAGAGCAGTTTGTAATTATCAGCACCTCAGACAGTGGTCCTCCTAGAGTTGAAGACTGCACTATATGCTCGGAGCGCTGATAGATAGCTCTAATACATGGCAGAAAATCATTTACAGCAGATCATTTGTTGACGCAACCTCACTATTGAAAGAATTATTCACTAGTTCGCTGAGGAATGTCTCTGGTCACTGATCCCGTTATCAAAGCGGGGGCGGGGCTGCATCACTCCCGTGTGCTCCCGCGCACTCCGAGGTGAAGCCTCGGTGAGCGAACCAATCGGCTAGCTATCGGGGTCGGCGTGTGCTTGCCCAGTTAGAGCTCTTCGATGATCACCTTCTCCCATGCTCCCAACCCAAGCTTCAATCCAACTTCACGTCCCCCCCGAACCTCACCAGGGTCCGCGATTCAGTAGCGATAATGGCAGATCTCGAAGCGTCCAAGATAAACCACGAAAACCATCTTCTCCTCGTAAGTCTCACAACCACCCTTAATCACAGTAGCTTCTGTGCTTTTCATTCCAACGTCATTCGGGCACCATGCTCTCTGTACTCCCTCCCTCAAGACACTAACGATTATTCTTCTGTGTTGTGTAGGACCAACCACTCCTCCGCCTCCCCTACGAGCTCCTCCGCAAAAACTTCCGTTCAGCCCATTTCACATTTGAAAAAGAGTCGACCTTCGTCAAGAACCTGTTGAAAGAAACCGCCACCGGTTCGCTCAACGGGCGAACCAGTCCCGAAGATGTAGTCAAAAACCTAGACATCATGCTGACCCGCATGCGGGGGATGAAGCGCAAGCTGTCCACCTATGCCGACGACGAGAACAAGCTCTACCGACAGCTCGATGCCCGCGTCAGCCACCTTTCGGAACTTTCCGACATGCATTCCGTCGAAGACGTGAAATACGAGACCTGGTCACGAAAACGGCTTGACCGTCTCCTGGTGGACTACATGCTCCGACACGGACACACCCAATCCGCCGTTTCTCTTTCAACCGAGCGCGACATGAGGGATCTAGTGGATATCGACATTTTTGTACAAATGGACAAGATCAAGCAATCCCTCCTGGACCACAAGGTGTCTGACGCACTGTCGTGGTGCACAGAAAACAAAAAGGAGCTCCGCCGAAACGGCAGCAACTTGGAGTTCATGCTGCGCTGCCAGCAGTACATCGAGATGATGCGCACGGGCGACCAGACAAGAATGATCGAAGCTATCGGACACGCGAGGAAGTACCTGGCGCCGTATAACGACACATACCCCGTCGAAGTCGGGCAGATGGCGGGATTGCTCGCATATCGAGAGACTACGGAACTCGAACCGTATAGGAGCTGGTACCACCCCGGAAGATGGACCGATCTGGCGAATATTTTCGTGGAGGAGCACAATAAGCTTTTGGGGCTGCCCAGCTTTCCGTTGCTACACACAGCGCTCAGCAGTGGGTTGTCAGCGCTGAAGACGCCGGCGTGTCATGCCAGCCATAGCGCGCAGAGCAGGAACAACAGGTTGACGCGGGCCACGCGGGCCACGAGGGCAGCACTGTCGAGTGGTGGTGGCGGTGGTGGTGGTGGGAACGGGGGGAACGCTACCGTCAACGACCCGACCACCACAGGTAGTAGTCATCACTCTACGAGTTCCCTGACAACCTCAGTCTGTCCGATCTGCAGCACAGAACTCAACAAGCTGGCGAGGAACGTGCCGTATGCACACCACTCCAAGAGCCATGTGGAGCATGACCTCATGCTACTACCGAATGGCAGGGTGTACGGAAAAGAGAGGCTGGAGGAATACGCCAAGAAATCTGGTCTCCCACCAGCTGGGCAGGTGAAAGATTTGGTCACGGGCGATGTGTATACCGTTGATAAGCTCAAGAAGGTCTTTATCACTTAGTCTTTGTCTCTTCCCTTTTTTTTTCTTTTTTCTTTCGTTTTCTTGGTTTGGTTAAGGGGGAAGGGGGGAAAGGGTGAACGTTTACATCCTCACATTCTCACATACAGACATATGCATTTATCATAACCATTAGGAAGGATGCGGGTTCATCCAGAGATTGTAAAGCAGTTAAGGCATATGGACCGGGAATGGGATGGCGTTGGCTTAATGGCCAAACCGGTTTTGCTTTGAATTTTGGTATGGGTATCAAAGGTATTTATTTTACTTTTACTTGGCGTTCGCCGGGGGGGGGGTCTGGTCTTCACTTTTTATTCGCAATGGCAATAGCAACATAGAGTTGTATTGTATGTTGTTCAGGGTTTTTGCCTGGTATTATGTGGTATATCTTTCTATTTTATGTATGTACATACTTGCCACACTCCACTCCTTAACAGGTTAGGTATGTACATACATACCCCTGGAATGCCCACGCAATCTATCATCCGAACCTAAAAAACGCATCTCAAACAAAGCACACCTTGCCTCACCACACACCTACACCTCTACACCTCCCCGGGTATATATCAAAGAGTAGTAACCGTAAATAAAAAAAGAGAGCTTATGATGCGAAAAAAGTTGCCCCAAGTAATATACACATTTCCATTTCTTCTTTTTTTTTTTTCTTCCATGGCTGATGGATGACTGAACCGAACCGAACCGAACCGAACCCAAAGTTGATGATCATGCTATCCGTAATCATATCAACACCTTCCCATCCAAGCTATAAAAAAAAAAAAAGGTATGGAAAAAACCACCGCTATGCAGTAGTAAAAAAAAAAAAAAAAAACCCTAAAGTAAACTAAGATGCTTTGTGATAAAACGCCGTTACGGTTCAACAACCCCTATCTCTATCGACAATTCCCAGGGGTTGCAGTCGCATTATGAGACTATGGTTACCCAGATACTATTACTTAATGGCTCAGCACCTCTTGCTTCCGCGCCGCCGCATGCTGTTGCTCATGCTCGTCAACGTCCATACCTGATCCACTATCCAGGGCCGTTCCATTGACGAGCCCATTGACGTCCTGTCCACCTGCTTTGTCCTGGGAGTTGTCCCTGCTCGACAGCAACAGTGTGTGCCCGTTTATCACGGGCTCTTTATCACCGTTCTGTTGCGGTTGCTGGTCCTTCCGTTGCTCTTTTTGAGCAGCCTCAGCCTCAGCTTCATCCTCAAGCCTCTGAGCCTCCTCATTCTCACGCATGAGCGCCTCTTCCTGCTCGCGCATCGACTGCTCCTCCTCGGTCAGCACGGGCGTGTCTTCCTTTGGAGGAGGCGGCGGAGGCGGCGGGCTTGGAATCATCTCTGCTGTAGGGTCATCTTCCTTGAGCCGTTTCACAGATGGTGTCTCGGACGGGGTCTCTCCATCAGCCCCTGAATCCAGTCCCTCGTCTTCCTGCTCCCGCTTTCGCTTATTCTGGTCTGTGCTGGTAGGGGTATCTTCGAGGTCGGACAACACCACATCATCCTGGCTGTCCTTCACTGGCGTCTCAACCTTGGCACCTGAGCGAGCTGGTTCATCCTTCGGTCCATCTTGAGCAGCGCCGCCGGTGCGAGCAGCTTTCTTCTGCTCGTGCGCCCTGTACTTCTCTACGGCGCGGTCAAAAAAGTCCTTGACGTACTTCTTGACCTTTTTCTCCTGCTTGCTCGTGATTGACGTCGGGTCGTCGACGCGTTTATTCTTATAATCCGATGCGACGAGCTTCTTGTTCACCTCGCGAGCAAACTTCTTCAACTCTTCCTTGGGAAGCTTGTGATGGAACTTGTCCATGACATACTTGACGTGAGGGAAGAGCTGTGATGTTGGTCAGCATGCTGTAGCGGGCGAAGTGAAAGCGAAGTGAAAGTAAGGTGAAGTGAGGTTGAGAATGAACTTACTGTGTTTTCATAGATCTTCATCTGCTTGTCAATCGGGAGAGAACGCCACTTCTCCTTCTTGGGCTCAGGCTGAGGCGTGCTTGCCTGCTGCGGTGTGTGGCTGGCCGAGTGTCTCGGTGTTGGCTCCTTGGTCAGACTGTCGATGATATCCTGCAGTGTCTTCTGATCTTGCTGCGCCTTGGCAGAGACCTTCGGACCATCGGCCGCGGGAGCAGTCGGTCTCTGCCAGGTGGTGTTGCCGTTCTTATCATAAAAGTAATAGCGTCCCGTCTTGTCGGTGGTGACAAACCAACCGGCAGGCAGATTGGTAGGCAGCTTCCGGACTCGTCCAGGGAAGAAGTTGTTGTTGCGTTGCGGAATGTTGCTCCGCGGTCCCGTTGGGATCACCATGTTTGCAAAAGGGTTGGTGGGTTTGGAAGAAGGTTCTTCACGAACGATGTTGCGGCGGTCGTCTTCAAAAGAGTTGGTAGTTGCAAGTGCTGCAGCGTCGGCCTTTTTACGCGGGATGCGGTAAGCTGTCTCCAGCTTGCCCCACTCTTCCAGCAGCCGTTTTGACTCGAATGCGACGTCTTCGTGAGTGGAATGTGAGAGGAGTTCGATTGCAGCTTCAATGTTGGCGTCCGAGATCTTATTCTTAGTGATACGCGGGAGTTTGTAAAGGATGTCGAGGATCTGCAAGACAACATTGGTGTCGTCCTTGAATGTGTTGAGCGTGGTTTTCAGAATCGTGTAACCGTGCATCTTGACCACCCTATGGAGAAGATGGTCGTCCTCGGCAGCAGCCTGGAGGCGAGCAAGCAGCTTGACGGCGATCCACTTTTCCTTGCACTGCATGAGCGTGGCCATGACCTTATTGACGCCGTCCTCGTCGAGGCCGCGGGGCTGCACGCTGTTGACGTAGTCTTCGTCGTCTTCGCTAAGCTTCTTCTTACGGGGCTTCTTGGCCAGCCCATTGTCCCAAGCATCGCCGTCGTCGATGCCAAGCGCTTCAATGGTTGCCTGAGGAAGTTTGGTTCCACGATCTGTCTGCGTCTTGCCGCCGATGAAGCCGCCGCAGTTTAGCTCGCCGCAGTAGCAGGGCTGGGGGTCAGCGCCGTAGCGGTCCACGTTGTAGTTAAAAACGAGTTCCTCGCCGGCTTTGATGGCACGCTCGGCGAAAATGCCCATGCGCAGCCTCTTCCCAACAACCCACTTGTCGACATAGCAGTTGGGATTGCACGAGTGGTTGCAGAACCTGCCCAGGTTTCCCTTTTTGGTGGCATCGACAAACTCACTCTTGGTCAGCGACATGAAGTAGAAGTGCTTGATGCCCTCCTTGTCGTACTTCATCATGCGCACGCGGAAGGTCGCCTCGTTGATGACTTCGCCGATATACTCGAAAATAAAATCGTTGGGTTGTAGATCCGTATCGGCCCTGAGTCCGAAGCCCTTCTTTTCAGTTTTGATTACCGACACCCGAGCATACTGTTTCCGCTGGAAGCGCTGGTTCTGGCATCCATTCCCGCAATTGCAGTCGCCATCCACACACTCCATCTTTGTAGCCCGATTGATGCAATCCGAGTCCTCGCCGCAGGCATGATTTTTATCATCGTCTGTTTGAGAGGGTGTTTGTCAGGGGCGCGTCTCGCTAAGCATCAAGAAGGACTGCTTTTCAGAGGGATACCACTTACGCCATTCTTCAGCACAGTCGCAGTCCAGCGCGTCGTGTTCCGACGCTCCCAGAACCTTGGACCCGTAGAGACAATCATTAATCACCTGAAAAGTCTTGCACGATTCCTCCGTGACGTCCGGCAGGTGGTCGAAAAGTTGCGGCGGGCTTCTGGCATGTTTCTGACCTGACTTACGCGACGGCTTCGCTGGCAGTCCATTTTCTGGGGTTGAGACGCTGTCGCTCGCAGCCTTCGCACCATCCCGCGACAGGCTGGATGACCGTGAATTCGCCTTGGAGTCATTTGAGGTGGCCGACGCACTTCTGCTCTCTTCCTTTACTTGCCGGACGCCGTTGACCTCGGGCAGTCCCTCGAGTTTCACTCCGCCCATCGTGACTGGGGCACCGCCATCGTCGTCCATATCGACGCGAGTGCGCGAGACGAGCGTAGACATTGGCAAGATTCGAGAGAAGGGTGTTGCCGTACGCACGATTAACTCGGGCAATTTGCGAGGACGGTTCCCGCTAGGAATTAGGGTGAAGATCGGCGGCGTGGCTTGCGCAAAGTGCAGAGCCCATGTGGAATCAGCGTTGCGCCAGACAATGGTGAGAGGGCCAGGAGAGAAGTGTGAAAAGAAATGGGGGTTTAGGAGGAAGCTATTTGCGTCTGTCTCCGCGAGTTTGCGACATGGCAACTTTAAAAAAAAAAGCGAGGGGCGAGGGTTAGGAAGGCGCCGTCCAACAACGGTATGGTCATAGACCTAACACCCAAAAAAAAAACCCTGGAACCTCCTCGAAATGCGAACACTATTGTAGTGAGTTCACTACACCATTGTCAATCGGCATCGCAAAATGCAGAATCTCTCCCGTCTCCAAGGTCGGGTGCCATAGGCTCACGGGACAATTGACGGATCCCCACCGGTCCGAGCTTTGTTCCGGATTCTGTAGGTCGGCCACGCTCCAATGGAGTTCAGGTCCCACCTGTGGTCCCCCGCGAAATCCCTTTGTTCTGGCCCTGGTCGCTTGCCGAATGTAGACTCTGTGGACCTGGGTTGCGTTTGCTCTGATTCAACCGGCGAATCATCAACTCATCCCTCATTCTTCAGTAAAGTCGACGGTGATCTCTAACCTCTGTATCTCGTGCTTTTTTCTTTAAGTAACCCAACTAGACAATTTCTGGCTGGTCCCAGAAACATCGTGTCTTCCACAGGCCATGGTTTTAGTTTGGAGACTTATCCTATCCAGTCTGGCGCTTTTGTAAACGGGCAGGAAGTCAGAAAGTGTGTCCGGCATGTCGTCACCGCCATGATACTGAGGTATGTTGTCAAAGAGACAGTTCCTTAGAGAGTGCTCAATTGTCGAAGCTAGCGTTTGAGGCTTGAGTCAATGACGCGAAGAGAGAACTGCATATTGAGTCGATACTGGCAAGGGCTTCCACACTGCAAGCCAACGCCAGTCGAACTGCACATATCTGAGTGAGTTGCTCTGTTACGAAGTTATGTAATGTTTCAATCCCATACCGTAAAGGTCCATAAATATTTCCTTCCGATAAGCTGCGATCAATAAAGCACAATGAGGCAGATAGTCTGCTGGGCAGCAAGCCACATTCGTTGACCGGTGATGCCCAATCACCCCGGTCAATGCAGCAGCTCAGACGACAGAGTATGGAAGCGAACCTCCAAGATGCATCCGCGAGGCGACGACATTGGCAGCAGCGCAGCCACGACATGGGACGGTATACTGTACCATTCCAAGGCATGACTTTATATAGCTGTAACCTGTAAGGGCTTGCGAAAAGCTCGCCGCCATGCCATCCGGTTCCGTTGCCAGCTCATCGTGCAGCAATTATGTGGAGCAGCGCCTGGAGCCTCGCAAGTATTTAAAGACGACGATGGATGCCATGTAACCGATCTGGATGTCGATCAAATGTCTTCGATTTCCAGATCAACCTCCCGGAAGTCCTGTCGAACCGGTCGATTTCAACGAGAGGATCTCGTCAGATCAGATATTGCGATGCGGCTCTGTTAGAGAAGGAACTCTTGGTTTGTGCTGGTGTGATGGGAGGATGCCAGTCCGGACAATATAATTGGCGAAAATGGTCAGCAATGCAACCAATGGGTCGCCGAAACGGGCCCCTTTCCACCGCGGGCTGGTGGGTACTTGAGTGCCGACCGTGAGACTTCGATGGCCAATTGGGCTGAGTCCATGGAGGAAGGGTCGAAAAGACGGGTTCAATAGTCTCTTATTCGTCTAAGTGCGACTAGACCGAGCAAAGGACTCAGTTGTGGTGGTATTTGGGCTTCTAACAACACGACAGTAAGTTATCTGTTTACACTGGCTTCGCGTACACAGCGGTTGGGTTTTGTTTTTGGGCTTGAATTTTTAATTGTCTTTCTGCTAGACTGTGTCACAAGCCCAAATTTCCCCAGAGGCTACACCCTATCATGGCAGCGAGACACAATGGCGGATCACATGTGCAGCTGCAGGTCGCTCTGAGCTGCATATGGTCGGCCATTCATCAATCAGCGTACGGCGCCGACCTGCATGCGACACGATCTGAGGGACTTGTGCATTCGCCGCCAAGCCAGATGTGGCTATTAGCGGCAATGGACCGTTAGCGGAAGCATTCGGACACCAACTTTAACCCACGCACCAAATGGGGTCCCGTCCTGCCCTACGGGCCTTGGTCGAGTCAGAGGCAGTCGAGACCGTGACTCCTGCAACTTGCTCATTCCGGGGTCGCCAAGCGCTAATTGGGAGCTTGGATAGCTGCCTGAGTAGCTATCCGAGCTATCACTTGGAGCTCCAGAGTCACTCGTTTTGATTTAGATCATGTTTCTGGGGGTTGAGGTTTGTTTGGAAGGAATCTGTCGGTTGTTACTTAGAGTTTCGCGAAGAGTCGAGCCGACACACCACACTACCCTAATCTGGACGAAGTGCGCTCACCACACCGTCACTTGATCCAGTTGCAGATGCAGCTGCACCTTCTCCGGGACATCCTAGCAATTACTGGGCTGCGCAGGCGGCTGTTTGCTGAAAGTCGTAAGGCAACCAGACGGCTGAGGGGTGAGCGATCGAGGATCTGGCTCAGAATCAGAAAAAGGAAAGAGCAAACGCAAGTCAAGTGAAAAGCGCCCCGAAACGGTGGACTTCTGTCTGTGGGCAGCCGTGCCAGCTTTTGCGTCCCACTGACACAACGTTTAACAAGCCCATGGACAGGCCTGGCCCGTGGAACACACAGGTCGTCGCTTGGCCCCTTCGGCTTCCCTTCCGCACCCAAGACGCGCGCTTCCTACCGCTCGCGTCTCTTCGCTCTGCCGCCAATCTTCTAATTCGTTGTCCACCACTCAAATTCGTGGCCCCAAAGCTTCTTGAAGCTGCCTCGATGCAGTCTTTCTTTTCGGCGGCACTATTGGCATACTTACTATAGCCTTAACTACACCAAACACTCGTTTATTTCTTATCCCTTCGCCGAGCTCGATGTGAATCGCACGCAGAGCACCAAACAGCAGGCAGCTCTGCCCATGAATGCGCTTCGCCACTGCGACTTCGAAGTCTTAATCACGAGCAGCTCCCTCCCAAGTGATCTGTCACTTTTTGCGCTTACCAATGACTTCCTACCGGTCTACAGCGCATCCTCTCTCTCGTTCACATTCTTCTCTTCGACGGCACCAGGAAGCGCATTTTTATCATGGAGCAGTCTTTTAGTGATGCAGAGAAGGTACGTTCCATCGGCGATTCCCAAAACTGACAAGATGCCCCCTATACACCCCGCTGACACATAGCCGTGCTCCGTGCAGCGCTTCGTTCTCGCCGAGATGATCAAGACCAGCCACATGGATGTTAGCATTCTTGTAGGCTTTATCAAGCATCACGACATCCGGCCAGACTGGATGCAAATGCAGCTCCCAGGAGGTATGTCTTGTTCCCTGTCTCGCCTGTTGTTGCCTACGCTCCCCATGACCCTTTCGGAGCACTCCCCTAATCTAGCCCGCTCGCAGGACGCAACATGGATCAGTGTATCCGCGCGGCAGAGGGCATGTTGAACACACGAATACCACCACCACCAGAGATCTCGTCCCTGAAGCGCTCTCTAAGTGACATCAGCGGCGACTTCTACGGTTCCAGCAAGAGACAGGCCGTCATGTCGCCGGCAGAAGCAGCGCAAGTGCAATCATACCCAACGCCTGTGCGCGGTTATGCTGCTGTTCCGGCACACCCGACCGCCACAGCATCACCACAGCCCGTTCACATTCAACCACGCCCGCCAAACGGCTACGCGACTTCTCCCCCTTCGGTTTCCAGTCCGCCCGTCTCGGTAACGGCACCAAACGTGGCTGTCCCTCCCGCGCGGAGACGTGGGCGCCCACCCAAAGTCAAGGACGATGCATTGGCGCGGCAGCACGGCTCACAGACGACGACGTACGCCCCGATCTCGCCAGCACCTCCGCCTCCTCCACGCTCACCTGGACCACAGGCTATCGCGCCGGCGCCACAGCTTCCTGGCCCTGGGGGCGGTCCCCACAGTCATCCATCCTACCTGCATTCAACTGCGAGCACGGCCAAGAAGAAAGGTGGGCGTCAGTCGGCGACAATGCCCGAAAAGCAGCAAACACCGCCAGAAAGCGTGCCTCGCAGTGTGCCTCCTCATTCGGGAACAGGCGCAGCGTTCGCGAGGGCGCACGAGCTCGCAGGAAAACCACTTCCCCCACCAAATCCACATCCACCACATCTACAACACACCCACGGCCAGGGGACACAGTCGCCGGTTCTGAGCGAGATGAAGAAGGAAGGGCACTCCGCGGTGGCCAATCCAGCATAATTGCAGGTTTCCCTGCCTCTCTAATACACCAAACGCGACACGGACGATAGAGTCGTCTCCTAATCACTACATTCAATTCACCCTACGAAGCGGGCGGTAGGAAGGTGTTTTTTCAATACGGTTTTCGGTTTGCATTCTTGGACCTACAGTCTAGGGTACGGTTTTGGCAGTTCAATGGTTGGCGTTTTTCTGGCTTTTTGGTCTCGGAAGGCTACTGGTCCAGCCTTGGCGTCGCAGAGGAAGGCACGGTGGGTGGTACGGCAGCACGGCGGTACAGCATCGGCAGGTACGGCATGGTGGCGCCAAACGACGCATACTAATGGTCCTAATGAGACGCACGGCAGCATAAACGGCGGGTGGGCGGTTGTGGTACTGGGGCGACAAATAGATGGCTTTCAAGTCTTGGTCTATAAAATGGATTGGGGAGGGCGTGTCGTCGTTGGGTAGGCGGTGTTGGCTGCGGATTCGAAAAGGATATAATCAAACTGCGAGCATCCACGACATAATGTCTCTAGAAAGGGGGTGGGGGACTATAGATCAAAAGACGAGCTGGGGCAGGTGGGGGTGCATACAAGGCTGTATGAAGATGTACGAGACAAGACTGTACGATGTCAAGATGATTCAGTTACGCTTTCGGTTTTTGTTTTAATATACGATAATATCTACTGCCGGGTTAGCTGGGGTTTGGACATGGAATAAAGCGATATATATCTTGTCGGGTTTGGAGAGCTACTACCGTGAGACTCATCTATCACACCTGCCATGCTGAGAATGTCTTGTTTCGGTTCCCCAGGCGATGGAGCCCCAAGAGCTTAACACGCGAAGATCTGCAACAAAGAGGGATAGAAACGAAAGACGAGATTGATTACGATTCGACAACAAAACCCCCAGGCATAGCGGAAGCGCAGTATGTCGAGAGGTCGCCACGTGGCGCAGGTATTATTCATTTGAACAGAGACCAACCTCTCTCTGGTTGGAACCACGTCGAGACTAGAGCGACGTACTATAGGGAGGCGACTTCTAGTATAGAGGACATAATTGCATTACATATATATACAGACAACAGAAAATCGGCAGTCCTCTTGCAGTCTCCTGGTACTATTTCGTAGATTCAGTCATGACAACACTCTCAGCAATGCATACCACCACAGACAACTCCATGAGGATATACATTCGACTATAACTAGCTTGTTGTCAACCCGCGTGAGACATATATATATAGCCCCGTAAGGCAACTGATAACCAATCAGGTTGACGCTCTCACCAGATGGAGCCAACACTTCAAACTACCGGACCAATGACCCATCGTACCCGCTCGATAGCTTCGACCAACCATTAGGAGCCAAACACTGAGCAGCCAACCAGCTACCTTCATTCAGCCAAGAGCTCAACACCACGACTTACATCATCACCTTATATCCACTCCGCAACAATCATCCCTTATGCTTATACTATTAACTACTAATTACTCTCATCCCCTACCTTACCCAGGCGGCAGCTAACTCGCGCTATAATTACTACTGGATTCTAGAACCCATTAGTTGCCATTAACCATCCAGGCGTCGTATCGTATCCACTCGATAGCTTCCAACAAGTTGAGCCTACCAATTACCAGTACTACTCAACGTTCAGCAATCAGCCAATTGTCATCCAACCAGCTAGTTATTTCCATCCAGCCAAGCACAGCCTACCATAGGTAGGTAACCTGATATACCCACGTCTCCAGTCATATAAGCAACTAATTATTAGCCCCTGAGCTTATCCTGACTACCTGACCCTTCCCAGCCTATGCATGTACATAGATATATATATCTCCTCTTCTCCTCCATTTCCCCTTACCCAGTACTGCAAAACACTCCCGCTAGATAATATCGAGACACACCTCTCCTTTTATCACCGGCCAACCAAATGGAAGCTCCCAGCTCTAACCAGGAAAAAACATCACACCATACACAGCCTGCTGCCAGCTTATCCTACCACACATTACGTTATGCTCTTACAGCAACGTCTTTCTGCGCTTAAATTTCAGCCCACCTCCTAACTGTGAAGTCTCCTACGTTAGTTATCTCCCACACAAGAGATGACGTTGACTATATACACGTAGAAAGAATCCGAATTAATCAGTGGCATTAAGCCTCCTCTGCTGTATCTGTCCTTTACGCATATTGAGATCGATCATCACTCCACCCCGGCTGCAGCGCACTCCAATCCTGGTTGAACTCGAAGCCGGTCTGATACTGCCCATAACTGACCAGCTCCACCGCATCCAACCGTGCCCCGCTATCTGTCTGCGCCCACAGCGAAATCGCAAGTGTATTCTCCCCACGGTTGTTAATCACCCCGGGCGGTATGGGAAATTTTGTTTGTGGTCCGATATGGGGCACGTATTTCCCGTACTGATACCCGTTCACCCAGAGCATCACCCTCGCCACCGTGCCCGCCGGACTGGACAGCGCGATGCCCAGGGGCACATCGAGATCGGAATCCAGGTTGAGATGGAAGGTTGTCGTGTAGAACCGCACCCCGGCCCCGGATATACCGTCCATCGGGCTCGAGTTATCGAACCCACTGGAAGGGGATGGACTGAACCCGGGTAAGAACCACCCTAAGCGTTCGGCGTATAACCCTCCCTCTACACAATCTGTTAGTACATGACCAAAAAGAGCCCTGAGAAAACCCCCCCGGGGGGGGGGGGGGGGGGCGAGAGAGAAGAAAACGAAGTAAAGGAACGTACCGTTCATCGGCCCCCTTATCGCATCAATATTCTTGCTACCACCCGCATTTCCCTGGATCTTCCACGTCTTGAACCCCCCCCCCTGGCCCCCTAGTAATGCCGCCCCCAAGATACCCCTGGGATTCTCAACCCCCTTGGCGGTGCTCGTCTCGTCGTGACCATGATAGTCCACCAACACCGTCAGCACGTTATCATCTCCTCCATCCCTTTTCAACACCACCCCCTCTGGGAAGTCTAGTACCGCGTTTGTCGTCGTCAGCGCCGCCCCGCCCGCGTGACCTCCAATCAAGACGCCGTTGAGCCACGCGTTCCATCCGAACGCCAGCCCTCCCGAAGCCGTTATATTAACTGCTGTCGCAGCATCGCTACCGGAGAAATACCCACGGTAAATCTTGGGTCCCACATAGAACCCGTAATCTGAACTAAACAGCACCGGTAAGGTAAGAGGGGCGACCGGGGATAGCGTGGCGGTCTTGTTGCAGACTCTCCACCTGCTGTCGTCATAACCGGGATTGACCTCCGGCAAGGAGTCTGCGGAGTGCCACCTGGAGGCAGAAAGGGAGGGGAGGGTAACCGTCCGGTTCTCGGCACCGGGTATGGTGGCGGTATATGAACCGTATGGGGTTTTGGTTGCCGGAAGACGAACCCCGTTCCAGTCTATGGTGTTAATAATGGTAGACGGTCCAACACAGGCTTCGATGGTAGTGGAGGTGTCGCTGTCCCCGACTATATGCAACACCTGATGAGAGACGGATGCAGATCGGACTAGATAGGGACCGAGGATAAATAGCTTTTGTTGCGCGGAGGGATAAGGGGTGAGGGTCGTGGGAGGGGCCCAGAACGTCCAGGCCGTCTGTTGTTCCAACAGGTATATCAGAACGCCGCTGGAGAGCTTGACTGCTGTGGCGCCTGGCGCTTGCGTGTAAGTGAAGGTGCCGTTTGTCGAATACACTGCAGAACTGCCATAGACAGTGTAGGTAAGGCGAGGCTCGGATTTGAGAGCAAATTGTCCGGTTTGGCCTGCTTTCAGGTACATGACTAGAACGGAGGTGGTATCGAAGATACCATAGGTCAGAACGTCAGAGGAGGAATAGAGCAGCGTATGGTTGTTTCCGAAGGTATAATCGGTCACCAAAATCTTGCTCTGCCGGCCGTAGAGGGAGACGTCGGGGACGGTGATCATGCCTGCGCTGGTGTCCAAGCTGACCGAGACAGTAACGTTCGCTGTGGATGGGGTGGAAGCTTGTTGGATCACGGTGAATGTCGATCCGGTGTCTGGGTTCTTGAGGACCCAGGACCAGACTGAGGTTGATGAGACCTGACATAGTTAGCAGAAATGCAGAAAGGGGTGACAATGAGGTAGACATACCCGAAAGCCAGTCCCGTTTCCAACCATATACGTCTTGAGCAGATCGGGAGACGAACTAGCAAACATGTTCACCAACTTGGTCTGAAGCAGTTTTGTCTGCTGTTGCCGCGTCTCACGCAGGGGAGCGCTGTAGTCGTAGCTGGTATAAACCACCGGCGCAGCAGCTATATGAAAGGAGTCAGATATTGAAAGCGTGGTTGTATGGGGTATACTCACAGTGACCCCAATTCGTGCCGCCAAACGTCATGTAGATGCTCTGCATCGTAACCCTCTCTTTACACCAAGTCAGCAACTGCCGGTACAACAACCACCAGGGGCACATACGGCCGATATTGTTCTTGTAGTAGACATCAGCGAATGCCGGGTCGTGTTCGGCTTGGCACTACATGGGCTCGAGTTAGCGATGCCCCTATTTCAACCATGACACATGGGTGAAATACCTGGTCATAAAAGGTGCTTGAACCCCAGGCCGAGAACCACCCTCCCTCGAACTCGGGTAGGTAACTAGGCTGTGTGAAGGAGTAGTTCGAGAACCACTGATAGTACGTTCTAACAACATTGAACCCAGTGTTGGTGTTCGTGCAGGATAGACCGCCCGGATAACTGTCAAGGCCGTAGACATTGACTGCCCCTCCTACGTCTTGGTAGTCGGTCGACCAGCTCTGGCTGCGCATGCCCTTTTCGTTATGCGTAAAGGGGACAGCGACCCCAGCGTCCCGGAATGCCGCCTCAATCTGCTCCATGTACAGCACCAACGTGTTGGTTGCCGAGTGGACTGTCTCCTGAAGTTCGTTCTCGATCTGATTCAAGATGACAGGCTGCACGAATGTCTGTCAGCATGCGAGGCGCACAAGACGTGCAGGGGAGACTCGTACACCGCCGTTGGTGATCTGGTTGTCTGCAATGAGCTTCCCTATCTTCTGAACCCAAGGCAGCCACGCTTGGTAGTACGTGTTGTCGCTGGTCCGTAGGTTTCCGAGGCTCCCGTCCGAACCCCAAAGCGCCAGTCCGCCTCCATTGGTTTCGGCCTTTATCATGTCAGTCACTTTGTCGAAGGAACTCAGCTTCACCGTAGGCATACATTGCAATAGGGGCCAGCCCGAGCAACCACCCAGAGCCCGGCCTCCCTGGCCATATCAAAGAGCTGCTGGACATTCTTGCCGGGCGACTCAAAGTCGTAGACCCCCTTGGATGGCGAATGGTAGGACCAGAAGAAGTAGATGCTTCTGCGTGTCAGACAGACAGACCATGGATAGCGGATGTGCTGTGCACATACCTGATGGCATTGAAACCGTTTGCCTTTAGCTTCTGGAAGATATCCTATATTTCATCAAAGTCAGCAGCCGTGAATGGAGGATCAAGTTCCACGAGTCTTACAGGCCATAGCTCAGGAACGGGCAGTCTCTGATAGTGGAATTCGGCGCAGCTACAGTAAGCAAAGTTAATGGGAGGCTCTTGTTGGATGCTTATATTTCCAGACTGACTTGATAAAGACCCGGCTGCCATTGACATTTAGACTGTACTTGTCCCAGGTGACCAGGTCGGTGAGGCCGTCATCGGTTGCAAGGACCTTGCAGACGAGCCCGACGATGGCCGCGATGACGAATTGAAACCGCATACCGAACGGCCGAAATAGACAAATCCTACGAATGCATTTCTCTCGCTATTCTCAACTGGGGCTCTTGTCGCCTATTTCTATCCTTCTACGGTCATAGCTACAGGTCGTCTATCGAGAGCCGTCGGTCTGATACTCGGAGACACATTTCAGCGCTCTTTGGCCCGGATATAAAGCCATGGCTGGACATTTTCCTCTCGTTGCATCTCCCACAGCGAGGGGTCTTGCAATTCCAGCAATCACAGCCTATGCCGCTGGACTATCACTTGCGATGGTACTCGGCTAATTCAAGAATGTCAACCACCAGAGTTGGGAGTTGGGGTAAGTTGGAGAAAGAGGAGGAAAATCACTATAATCCACGAATGCAACTCAGTTGCTCGGTACAGCGGATGTTCTGGGAGCGACCGTCGACCTCAATTACCCCAGACACTTCGAGTCAATGATGAGCCGAGAACGCGGGGCTCTTGAATCATGACAATCATGAAGAATGTCAGACGCCAGAGGTGACAGCACTCTAAAAGCACCTGCCCTTACATGATGCAACTGCTCGTCGGTCGTTCCTGCATCTATACGTAAAATGCGCGCAGATACGAGAGGCACGGGCCGTGATTGAACGTGCCGGCTGTCCGAGGCCAGCTGGCAGTCGGACACGTCCGCACGGGATCTTGCGAGCCGTACCCGGTAATCTCGCGGCCAGAGCTGCCTTGGGAAAAGCTCAGCAAGACGCTCAGAGCTTTTGTCAATTGAAACACTTAGGCAGTCGAAGATGCTGTGGCAGAGACGGGCTTTTGTCAGGACTGATTTTTCCTTGTCGGTATAGCTGCGTTGCTGCCAAATGTTTCAACCCGCGTCTGTGCAGAGAGTTTCGAAACATCGTGCGCTGGGTGTCATTTTCGGATCCGGGTTCATGGTTCATCTGGAGTGGGCTGAAATGCCGCAGAAGCATTGATCCGAACATCGGTTGATTCCGTTCGGATGTTTAATGCCACCAAAGTTATACTATGTAAAACCAACGTCGACATGGGCATATCGGTCAACCATTTCGAATGCGGAAAAGAGCTGCACACGTGAGACAGTATTGAGGCTCTCGAAAGATCCGCGCAAGATGTGATCAATTGCGGGCGAGTGCGAGATCTGATCGCGCGAATCTCACTGGCAATTAGCGGGCAGCTTATTTGTCTGATGATTGGCTACGGAAGCCCGCCCAGGAACAAGCTTACCCCTGCCACGCTGAGATTGGCAGAAGCCATCCGGAAGCCACAGTGCCGACATCTAAGACCAACCAGGGCACAAGGCTAACGGCGGAGCCCCGATCCAAAATGTTCGAAAATGTTGCACAGTGCTCGGTAACGCGTGGAGCATTCCACGGCACAAGCGGACACAAGCGCAATTTCAGCCTGCAGCCCTCGTTGGAACTCTGGTTGGAAGCCAAATAAACGGCCCTCGTTACACGCCGTTTTTAGCTGAGGGCCCCGGTAACACGCTGACCCAACGGTCGGAAGCCATCGCGGCTATTGCACGCGAGAGCTGTAAGCGCAAGCTTCAAGCGAAGCATCTGACGATCAGTTGAGCAAGACAGGCTAGGTAGACAGTCTACACAATGACGAACTTTTGTTTGTTTTGTTTGTTTGTTTTCCTATTAGCTTTGTTTTCTTTCTTCCCAGAGAGGCATCTAGCTCAGCGTGGAGAGCATTTAGGGCAAGCTATAGCCCCGCAGCCTCCGCCCCAGGTCCAGAAATGTGTTTGTTTCTTGCCATTCCGGGCTTCGAGAAGCGGGGCTATGGAGATCGGTTGGAGGCTCGAGCCATCGTTATCACGCAAGCTGCAAGCAAGCTGTGCCCCCTGCCAAATTTCCGGCGACTCCATTTCAACGGCGCTGCACCACTGCACACACCTTCCGCACCTCCCACACACCGAGCACATAAGGCACGGCATTTATAGTATATACCAGCTGCAGTGCAGCGCAACATGCAGGTCAGATCCAATGGAACGACAACAGACCAGGGACCCTTCACGCGACGCGTCTTTTTTGAATTTTTCTTTAATCCTTCTTTCAGCTTCCTGGGTATGCAGTGCTTACCTGCTTTAATGCTTACATACATTTAGGCTATGGAGCCCACTTCCCACTCCACGAGTCCACTCCGTCCACCCTACTAGCGAATCCCTAGCAACAGGAAACTCTCTTCACTTTCTTTGATTCATGCTGTCTCAATTCATCCAGTACGCAGACACACTTCGCTCGTTTTCTTTCCTGTTTCTCACTGCCCTGGTCAGCTGCCTGCAACCAATTCAGTCACCTCGCATGAATCCAAGTGGACGGGATCTCGCGAGACCTGATATTGAGGCCTAGATCTTAACCTTCTTTCTCACCTCTGGATTTACCCCGTTGCCAGTCATCACGATATCAATTCGTCCAATCGTTTCCCGAGGTTGATTTCCCGGTTCTAGTCAAGCTTCCCACACGAGAATCAGCCAGTTAAGAGACGCCAGCTATATGCCAGCAGCGAATCTGGAGAGCAGCTGCTGAAGGTGTTCCGGGAATTGCAAATACGTTGACCGACTCACATGAACACGGCTGGTGTACCGCGTCTAACTTATATCAATCACCATTCGATCGCGACTATCGACCTCCACAGTTCCCGTTGCTTTAACTTTCCATCCCTTTGTGGAGGCGACTCGTCAACCCGTTTATGCGACTGTCGCCCAACTCGGCTTTGTCAACGCATTGTCTTGGTAGGCCATCATCCCGACAAAGACCGAGGCCTTGTCCTCTGAGAAGCGGCCCTCGGGGCCAAAGGCCATCATCACGCAGCGGAAGGCTGCATAGAGCAAGCAGGAGTCTTGCATTTTTGCCTCACGGCCTTTGCCCGGGTCTCTGGCAGACCACGCAAACAAATCGCGATTGGTTGTTGGATTCACTTACTCGAGGATTGCAAACAAATCGTCGCTGTTTGCTACTCACATTCCAATCGAGTCGCGACAAATAAACAGGACATCTTGACGAATCACGGCACAGTTCGTTCTTATTTACCCTCTGATTTCCCATTGAACGTTGGTTCTGGCAGCCTTCAACAAAGCCATGCCGATACAAAGTCTTATCCCAGCGGTGCTGGGTACCGTCGCCATTCTGACGACAACGGCAATCCTGGTGATTCACATTGTCCTTGCACAGTCAATAACGGATGCAGCTTCGCCAGTTCGAAACACGGCCATCGTCGCCGCTGCACTCGAGGCAGTGGTGCTTGTCGCCATAAGTTGGCTTTCTTATTCAGCCCTTGCTTGGTGGAGTCGAGGCACTCGCCCGAGGAGTTTCAATGGCATCTGGTTTGGAGTAGGGCTATTTTTGTGTGCGGTTGCTGCCGCAGTATCGGTATCCACTCTGGTCTGCCTCAGCAATGCCGCTGGCAATCTTCCCAGCAGAATTCTGGGCTCGAGCACGACGGGATTCCTGGTCGGTTCTTCGGTGGCGCTAGGTCTCTCATTTGCAATGCAGCTCATGTGCTTGGTCTTCCGCTTTGTCATGAGCCGCATGGAGAGCTACAACGGTGCGCACTCGATTCACACGGAGTCGGAACGCAACCGTTCCCCTCTACAGCATCATGTCAAGTCGATCCCCTATCATCAGACGAGTCCGAGCACGTTGAAGAGGGGAAGCATGTCGATGCACTCGCGAAGCCCGCCTGGTTCTAGCGGCGGACGCTCGCGCGCAGAGACCATGAGCTCGATCCGCTCGTCGCTCTCTCAGGTTGTTCGTCCCATCTCGTCACGGACTCGCCTGCTCCCTGGAAGTCAGCGGTCGTCACGCCGACCAGCTTCTCTCGAGTCAAACGTTTTCCGCGACCCGCAATCAAGCATGACCGAAGATGGATTCGACTCCTGGGACACTTCGGCTGTCGACCCACAGAATCGGCAGACAGTTCTCGAGACTTCCCCTCAAGCTGGTCGCTTCCTGGAGACCATCCCCGCCAGTCCTACAACAAGTAGGAGCCCCAGTCCTGGCACGCCTCTCGACCTTGAGCCTCCCCGGACCAGTCGGAGAAGCCGAAGCTATAGTCCGACAGGTACAAGGGCGACACAAGCACGTGCGGCCTCGTTCACGCAACACGCGACACAGAGCGAGACGCATATCGAGTCGCATATTCACCCTCTGTTCCGGTCTGACTCGCCGACACCGCCGCCAATCGCAACACCGGGCACCGTAGTCGTGGCAGCGCCGAACGGTGGCCAAGTCCTTTCGGACAGACACAGCATCCGCACTCTGACCCGCATGAGAAGCGGTAGTCTCCCGGTCGTCCCGAGCCCTCTTAGTCGGCAGGGCTCGTTCGACTCGTTCCACCAACGGAGAGTCGACAGCACCTCGCCTGAACTTCGAGAGGAGGACGAGAATTTTGGCGAGGTTCACGAGAATCTGGGGGTGGTTCACGAGACTGAGAGGAAGATGACACCTCCGATTCCCGACTGGATCCTGAGCGCCGGTTCCAGAACTAGTCTCTCGGGCTACAACAGCCGGAAGATCAGGACACCAGTGGAGGGAGAGATGCCTCCGCCGTTATGACCATGGTTCAAGTGACGACCAGTTTCTCATTACTATCTGCGGGATATCCGGATGAGAAACGACCTTCATTGTCATAGCTGGCCAACTACTGCATGACGATTATCATGTTAATATCTCCTTTGTCGGGTTTCCTTTTTCTTTTGGGTGGTTCGGGATTCTGTTGTACTGATACCACTTTTGATACCTTAGCGCGGCGTTGTTCCTTAGACTGAGGAACACTTAGAGACTCTTACTTGTATGATGACATGAACGACATAGATCGGGTAAATAAATCAAAACTCAAGTTCATATGTATCCAAAGCTGTGATTACCTCCACGAATGTCAATCGCCAACAAATGAGAGGCGGCGAGCTGGTAGACCTGGTCAACTGTCACTGATGGTGGGGGCCGATGTTGAGTAGATGGAAGGATCCGAGGGAGGGCGCCAGCTCCCGTGGGGGCAGCTCCGAAAGCTTACCTCACGGGTTAGAGACCCGATAGCCAAGGCCAATACGATGTGCATCGATGACGGCATGCGCATTCATGATCGGGAAATAAAGACCCAGTGATAAGAAGAAGGCTGCGGCGCCTTTCATAAACCAGGTAGTTTTGAGGGTTGATGGGGGTGTGAGGCTGTTGCCCACGCTGCGAGCTACCCCGCTGATGATGGAGAGTGGGGAACAGTGAGCACTGGACAATACCCCTTGGTTTAGCTGTTAGTTGATGTCCATGAACAGTCTCCAGGTCAAGCTTCGACGCCTGTTATTTTGGTTCCAGAATTACTGATAAAACTCTGGCAGAATTTAAGTCAGTATAAGAAGAAACACAGGAAGTATATCATCAATCAAATTCACTTTAACCAAGTTGAAGCTATCATATTTCCAAAGAAAAGATTGCTACACCTCGATAGCTGCGGTATTGCCCTAACAGACTTCCAAAGTGTAAATCAGACCAGCTTTAGGTGCCAGGCGACAACAGTGCCGCGCGGGCGCTTGTGCCAATTCTGTTCGTAGCAAGCCCGCTGCCTTAAACCTCCCCCGCCTGCCGCATCGCTTCGTTTGGAGAGAGAGACGGACAGAAGCACTAGGTATTTTCTTTTCGCCACACACCACCACACACACACTTTAAACCCGACAGGTTTGGGAGATCAGCTGCATTCTGCCCAGCTTCGACATCCGACCACATTTCTGGCGATTTTCAACTCGACAACCAAACGAGTCCAGCCGCCCCTCACCCATCTATTATCGACGAAGCAAAGCAGCTTGCCAAGCTGCAAACACATCGCCCAATATGAAGGTTACTTTTAAGGTATGTCCTGGACAGGCTGCTGCTGCCTCTCACCGAGGCGTCATAGCTTTGCTTCAAAGCTCTCAACAACCTTATGATAGACAGACAAACTGATGCATCGCCATTCTATCTAGGACCTCAAGCAACAAAAGTTTACTATCGATGTCGAGCCCTCCACCCTCGTAAGTCGTTACCCCTCATCATCCCCGCCACATGCAGATCATCAGGTCGCTCGGCTTCTTGTGCGACAGCTTGGGCCGTCGCCGTGATTGCTGCCTCGCCGCAGCTATGCCGTCTTGGTCAACTGTATCTTCAACTACGAAGCTTCAATTCTAACATATTCACACAGGTCTCGAGCGTAAAAGCAACGATCTCGGAGGAGCGAGGCTGGGATCCGAAGCTCTTGAAGCTCATCTACTCGGGTAGGCAACCATCCCGCTCGCGAGAGGCTCGAGCGACTGCAGGCAGCTGACACCGGGATAACAGGCAAAATCTTGAAGGATGAGGAGCCGATTGAGAAGTACAATATCGAGGACAAGGGATTTGTCGTCTGCGTTGTGAACAAGGTGAGCAGCGGCCTCGTCAGTCAAGGTCAAACGGGAAGCAAATCAGCTAACCATCCTGACAAATCTAGCCCAAGCCAACACCAGCAGCGCCCGCAGCGCCAGCAGCAGCGTCATCCTCATCTGCAGTACCTGCTACCCCAGCGCCAGCATCTACGTCGACCCCGGCGGCTCCGGCTGCTCCCGCCCAGGCTGCCGCTTCCGCCGCCGCCGCTGCCCCGTCGACCCCCACCCCCGCGAGTAGAACGGCCCCCGCCGCCGAGGCTGCCGCCGGTGGCTTCGACCAAAATGCAATCATGGTCGGCGAGCAGCGTGCGGAGGCTATCGCGAACATGGAGGCGATGGGTTTCGAGAGGGCGCAGATCGACGCCGCTATGCGTGCTGCCTTTTACAACCCCGATCGTGCGGTTGAGTACCTCTTGACTGTACGCCCTCCATATAGTTCAAACTTAGTCAACGTCCACTGACATGTGAAATAGGGTATTCCCGAGAACCTTCAGCAGCCAGCTGCCCAGGCCCGCCAACCAGCCCAGCCCGCTGCTGCCGCCCCTGCAGCTGCAGCTGCTCCTGCGGCCGGTGCTGCTGCCGGAGGTGACGACGAGGGAGGCGTGAACCTCTTCGACCTCGCGGCTCAGCAAGGTCGCGGCGGCTCCGGTGGTGCTGGTGCACGCAGTGGTGGAGGTGGGGCGGCCGCGGCGGCAGTGGCTGCAGCGGCAGCTGCTCAAGGCGGACAGGGGCTCGGTAACCTCGATTTCCTCAGACATAATGCGCAGTTCCAGCAGCTTCGCCAGGTCGTGCAGCAGCAGCCGCAGATGCTGGAGCCTATCTTGCAGCAACTTGGTGCGGGCAACCCCCAGCTTGCGCAGCTGATCGCGGCGCATCCGGACCAGTTCCTTAACCTGCTCGGCGAGAACCCCGACTCCGACGATGCGCCTCTCCCGCCCGGAGCACAGACGATTCAGGTCACGGAGGAGGAGCGCGATGCCATCGAGAGACTGTGCCTCTTGGGTTTCGACCGCGACCAGGCGATCCAGGCGTACTTTGCTTGCGACAAGAACGAGGAACTCGCGGCCAACCTCCTCTTTGACCAGCCGGATGAGGATGACCAGACTATGCAGTAAGAGACAGCAGTATGACGATTACCTGTTATCTATTATTCGGGCCCTTCCTTTTTTCGTTCTGGTGGTTTTATGGTCATGATGGCAACACGCCGGAGGAGTTCGCTCATCTAGTTATTGCATTATCCGCGAGGAATGCAGGGACTGACAAAGAAGAAAGCAACAATGGACTGGAAGGATGAGACTTATGAGACTAGTGGATAGGGGGAAAGTTTTCACATAACGATAACGGCGATACTTTAAACGCATGTGGGCGGTTTCCCTGGGTTGTGTGTGTAGCTGAGGGGAGATTGTGTTTTTGGTGTGTGAGGGCAGGCTGTTTGTGATCTCCAGACCAGCTCTATGGTGATGGACAGCAAAAAAAACAGAAAAAAACCAACTACTAAAAAAAAAAAAGTTCTGCAGGGGGGGAGATGGGACAAGGTATTGGGACTGGTTTAATATTACCCCCCTCGGTAGGACACACTTTTCACAGCGATGCAATTGCAAATCAAGTTATACCTGACCTCTACGTAGCATTTTGATTTGCTTTTGCTTCCTAGTAAGAAGCAGGAACTGGCTCAACTCTTGACCAATAATGCTGACATTTGAATCTTGCAAAGATTACTATACTAGTACTTATGTTTGTCAGGGGAAAAAATCTTGAAATAAAAAACCCCCTCTCTGCGCATGTTGCGGGAGAATAATCTGTACTAACTAACGCTAATGATGCTTAACATCTTGACATCATATTCTTTTTTTTACCCACATATATAAACATAAACTGACCGCTCAACAACAAACAAAGAATCCCCCCGATCGCTATGAGGGTTTTCGGGATAAAAACACATATTTCCTCCCATGTAATAAATACTAAGCAACAGATCAGGCCCCATGGCCTATAAAACAAAACAAAACAAACAAAACGTCCTCCGATAAAAAAATGATATGCCTTTTTACGGCCGAGAAAGACGGATGAATAAACGGTGCAATGATGGTATCGTACGTAAATGACGGCAAGGTAACAAAGCCGAACCAAAAAAAAGAAAAAAGAAAGTATGCCGGGTATAGGGGTCATCGATGCCTCTCCAAACTCTGCAGATTCACCAACTCAGCATACCTGCCCCCCTTCCTCATCAACTCATTATGTGTCCCCTGCTCCACGATCCTCCCCTGGTCAAAGACGTATATTATGTCTGCCTTTTGAATCGTGGACAGCCTATGCGCAACCGCTATGGTCGTCCTCCCTTTCGCTGCCTTATCGAGGGCGGCCTGGACGACATGCTCGCTCTCCGAATCTAGTGCAGACGTGGCTTCGTCTAGTAGTAGAATCTTGGGATCTCTGACCAGCGCGCGCGCGATGGCGATCCTCTGCTTCTGCCCACCGGACAACAGAGCGCCCTTTGATCCGACCATTGTGTCGAAGCCGTCCGGCAACGACAGGATAAAGTCGTAGATATTGGCCTCCTTGCACGCGAACTCCACCTGCTCGTCTGTAACCTCGCCGGGCGCTCCGAGCAAGATGTTCTCCTTGATCGTCCCCTGATACAATGTCGGTTCTTGCGACACGAGGGCGATAAACGATCGGTACTCGTTGAGGTTGAGGGAGGAGATCTCCTTCCCGTCGACAAAGATGCCGCCCGCCAGGGGGTCGTAGAACCTCTCCAACAGGGCGATCGTGGTCGACTTTCCGCACCCGGACGCTCCTACCAAGGCGACGTACTGCCCGGGCGACACTGTCAGGTTGAGCCCGCGGAGAACGGGCTGCTCCGGTCTCGTCGGGTAACGGAAATGGACATCCCTGAACTCGATGGTCCCGTCGATGCTGCCGACTTTCGACCCCTCGTCGGACCAGGTATCGATCGAGGGTTTGCGGTCAAAGAGCTGCTTGAGCGCGCGCGAGGCCTCGGCGGCCTTGCCCATGTCCGGCGCGAACGAGAAGACGGACCCGGCGGACTGCGCGCCAAAGATGACAGAGCTGAAGACGACGAAGAACTGAAACATGTCGTACTCGTGCTTGGCGATCAGCGTCCCGCCGTACCAGAACCCGAGAGCAAAGGCCAGAAACATGAACGACTGGCTTGCGGCATACAAAATACTGCTCTTCAGCACCGAGATCAAAGAGGCGCGTTGTTGTATGGCGAGGTTGTGCTGGTATTGCTTCAGGACATCGTCCTCTCGAGTGAGCGACGCGACGGTCCGGATAGCGGTGATCGCCTCGCTCGCATACGACGCAGATGTGCTGTACGCCTTCTTGGCCCGGCGCTGGTAGTGGGCCAGCATCCAGAACCTGAAGAACCCGCACCCCAGGAGAATGGGGATGGTGGCGATGCAGACGAGCGCCAGCTTCCAGCCCATAGCTAGCGCCAGCGTGCAGGCGGAGACGAGGGTCGTGGTGACCATGAGCAAGGTGCCCAGGGTGACGCCGGACAGACCAGCCACGTGCGTCGTCTCGGTAGACAGGAACGACGTCAAAGCGCCCGCCGAGTTCTCGTCGAGGTCGAAGAACTCGACATCCTGGCGCAGCATAGACCGGAACGACCTGTCCCTGACCCGATGGACCAGACGCTCGCTGCACTTGGCAAAGATCACGCCCTGCATGGAGAAGGAGATGAACATGACGAAGGCGAGCATCAGGAACATTAGGCACCAGAACGACGCGTCGCTCTGGATCTGGGGGATGGTTTCTTCATTAATTGGCACAGACCTACACAACACAAGACACAGAATTAGTAACGGTTCATAAAAGGAGAAAAGGGAGGGGGGCGGAAGGGGGCTTACAGAGCACTGATGAGCTTGGCGAAAAACACAGCTTGAGTCGGGTTTCCCATACCGCAGATGGCCGAGAAAAAGAGAGCGACGACCATGAGCTTCCACTCTTCCTTGTTGAAGCTGGCAATCAGCTTGATCAGGGTCCAGAGGCTGTACTTGACTGGCTCCTGCTTCTTGCGCCCGGCGAGGGCCATGGAGCTGGCGCTCTTGGAAGTAGTGGTCCGGTTCAGCTTCGCAGCAATATCGTCGTCTGGGTCCTCGACGTAGTTACCACCAGCACCACTACCTTCACCCTGCTTACTGGATGCCTTGCGGACGAGAATCTGGTTCTCTTCCTTATCGATAGCCTCCTCTTCTTCGGCGGTCATTTCGTTGACTGCGGCAATGGCCTGGGCAGTGACGAGGTTGTAGTATGCGCCGTGCTTCTCGAGGAGCTCGTCGTGAGTGCCCTGCTCGACAATACGACCGGCAGACATGACGACGATGTTGTGCGCGTCCTTGATGGTTGACAGACGGTGGGCAATCGTGATGGTGGTCCGGCCGGCAGCAGCGACCTCGAGAGCGGCCTGCACCACGCCCTCGGACTTGGTGTCGAGAGCACTGGTCGCTTCATCGAGAAGGAGGATCTTGGGGTCCGAGACGATAGCACGAGCAATGGCGATACGCTGCTTCTGGCCACCAGACATCAAGAAACCGCGCTCTCCAACGTTGGTCTGGTATCCTTCGGGCAGGCCAGTAATGAAGTCGTGTGCGTTGGCTTTCCGGGCAGCCTCGTAGATGCGCTCTTCCTGTTGCTCGCTGCTTTCGCGCTCCCACTTGGTGCCGATTAGACCGTGGCGGATGTTTTCGTAGATGGTTGTTCCGAAGAGGGTCGGCTCCTGAGACACAAGCGAGATCTGTTGGCGCAGCCAGCGGAGGTTCAGAGTAGCAATGTCGACGCCGTCCAGATACACCTTGCCTTCCACAGGAGAATAGAACCTCTCCACCAAACCCACAATTGTCGACTTGCCGCTTCCTGACGCCCCAACTAGTGCTGTGGTCTTTCCGGCGGGAATGGTGAGGCTGACATCCTCCATGACAACGACTTCCGGACGCGAGGGGTAGATGTGCTTGACGTGCTCCAGGACGATGGTGCCCTGCAGATTCTCAATCTTGTCTCCCTTGTCACTGGATGGGTCCAGCGGGGAGACACGGTCGATGGTGTTGTAGATCTTGGCAGCCGCGCCGAGGGCCGTCGCAAAGGCTTGCATGTTGGGTGCCACGTTGCCCAGGTTGAAGGCGCCAATCATGACGCTCATCATGATGGTCAGCACCTTGCTGAGCGTCACCACGTTGTCCACGAGGAACCGTGCTCCCATCCAGAAGGCCAGACCGTAGTTGAGATACAGAATCAGCATCATGCCGGCAACCATGAAAGCAATGGCGCCCTTGACCTTGAACCCAAACGCCTCGGCGCGCGTGAGATGCCCATCGTACTGCTTGGCGAGCCGGTCCTGCGTGCCAAAGGCGATGGCGTTGCGCACGCTGCTGATGACCTCCTCCGCGACAGACCCGCCCTCGGCGTACGCCTGGATGTTCTGCTTCGAGTACTTGACGATAAACGTCGACCCGCCGCCCATGTTCAGCAGCAGCGCAACCACCGTGCTCAGCAGGATGAGCGTGAGCTTCCAGTAGCTGACGAAGCCAATGACAAACGCGGCAACGAAGGTGGCAATGGCCGCCAGCGTCAGGCTGACCTTCTCGGAAATGCCCTCCTGGATCAGGTTCGTGTCGGCCGTGATGCGCGTCGTGACCTCGCCGGCGCCCAGCTTGTCGAAGAAGCCAATGTTCTGCCTCATGCAGCTCTCCAGGTAGTGCTCGCGGATCTTGGCGCTGATGTGCTCGCCCGTGTAGATGAAGCCCACAGTTGCCACGTACGTGCACACGAACTCGCCGATCGCCAGATACACGAAGTACAGCACCAAGTGCGCCATCTCGCCAGTGAAGTCATCGTAGCTCGTCGTCCCCTGGAAGTAGCCCTGGAAGGTGCCCTGGAGGTTGCCAAAGATGACCGTCATCAGCGGTAGAGCGGCGCCCGAGGCGATGGCGCAGACACCCGAGACGGCCATGATCAGGAGGTCGTTGCGCGAGGCGTAGCGGTACAGCGTTGCGATGCCGACCTTTGCGTCTGGCGTGAAGACCTGGTCCTTGAGCACCTTTGCCTCGTCGGCGGCCAAATGCTTGTAGGGGTCGTGGTCTACGGCCTCCTTTGGCACAACCACCTTGGTGTCGGCCTTTTCGAGGTCCGTCGCCGTGTTGCCATATCCCTTCTCCCTTGCTGCTCCAGCTGCGAATGTGCCATCTGTAGAATCGCCGTGGCTCGACGCCGGCCCAGAAGGCCGGGGACCGGCCGTCTTCTCTCCTGCCATTGTAGGAGAGGCAGACAATGCAGCTTGGAATTAGATAGAAACAAGAAGTACGAAGCAGGTATCAAGAACAAACAACGCAGCAAAAAGACAGTAGTGAACGGGGCTCTCGGCGAATGTAAACGAGAGAGCACAAGGAACCGGGCAGCTTGCTCGAAGCCCACGGGATTATATAAAAAGCATCAGTGATGAAGGATGATGCGACGCGCCGTGCCAACAAGTACAAAGCAAGGAGAAAACGGACGGCGAAGAATACGGAGAGTATTATTGGTGAGGGCGCGAGCGAGTGACAAAAAGCGTGGCATATGTCATGGTCTGCGGCTCTCGCCATGGATAGCTTATTTCTAGTAGCATCCCACTGGGATTTAGAACCCTGGGATCAACCTCAACCTACACGGCACGCATGCACATATCTCGGGCGGACTGCTTCTTGTTTCCGTTGTGGACTTTGTGCAAACGATAGCCCCCGGTTCGTGCAGGTTGCCACACCAAAAAAGCTGGAATTAAACAGTCTTGGACCCACCAGGTTCTACACACTATAGGAGAATTTCCTTTGCACGCCTGCTCACGCACGCAAGCTCGAGTTCGCGTTCGCTTATACCTCCACAGGGGTTACAAAGGTTATACTACCTGGGACGGCACGAAGAGACAAGCTCTGCCCCACGCTAATCTGTTCTTTCCGTGACTGCGATCCCCGATTGGCAATTCCGCTGAGAGGTTCTGGGTTTTGAGACCCTCGCAGGCGGGAACTTTTAGGTGGGGTTGATGGTAAGGGTTATCTAAATCGTTGTCAGCCCGGAGAGATCCCCGTAGACTGCAACATAGATTGTATAATGGGAATTGGAAGGGCAGAAAACCTTTCTGATGGCCTACTGTATACAGTAAGGAAGATCTCACCTGTCAGTTGCAATGACACATCCTGCGATGGCAATGACTTCAACGGCCCTAGACGATCCTAAACTTATGTGATGCACGCCGATACCTGATCTGTCGCGCCGGAGTAGTGTACTGTTTGACCGTGAGAAAACACCCTCGTGTTGTAATTGCAGCGCAGGTCGTAGCGAGGGGGCAGGGGTGTGAATGCGGTCGGTTGTCGGGGAGCGGACATTGCAAGTGTCCGAGTGTGGAAAGGAGCAAGGGTCCCGTCAGCGAGCCAAGAAAGGGATGCGGATGACTGTAGCATCTCGTCCCACGAAACCGCGGCGGTGATTCACGCGGCGTGATATATAAGGTGATACTACGTAGAGCGCGGATATTGTCTTAAATCCATTGTCAGCGCATTGTCAGTCGCACATCTTGCTGTTTGTGGTGCGTGCTTCGACATGTCGAGATTAGCCTGAGATGCGAGCATCTTCATGATGCGGCTGACGGGAAGCTCGAGCCCGACTCCATGGTCGAGGTATGTCATCTGTAAGTCTGTTGGGCGAACACAGCCAACAACATCCGACTTGACTTGCCGGATAAACGTGAGTAACTTTGGTCCTTGGACGGGCGGGAGGTAAGTAAGCCAACTGCTGTAGGGCAACGTTGTTTGTGCACTGTCCACGGCCAGATAGACGCCTTCTGCAGCACATTCGGAACGTATGGTGATTGGAGAAACCGCAAATCCACGTCACACGATTGAAGTTGCACGAGCTCTAATGAGAAGGGCATGCGCTGAGTCCGTTATTAGCGCATTTGTGGTGGTTGAAAGAGTCTCCCCAAAGTGTGACAAGTCGAGAGACCATCAGGCTTGAAACCGTGTCTAGAGTTTCAATACCTTTGATAGAATAATCCTGGGGGGTTCTCTAAGTGCTCCGTGTAGATGACGAACGCATCAAGGGATAAGCAAGTTGAAAAAGAGTATCCAAATCTCTTAATAACTGAGCCCCAAATCTGAGTCCACACACTGCAGTACGGATACTTTGTGAAGTCAGGTGCATAGGTCAAAACACACGTGCAATAGCCAGTAGCGTCTTCAGGAGTAATTACCCTACATATTGCTTTCTTAAATGAAATGGCTCCAGAAACGCCATGTCTTAAAGTCGAGTTGACAGAAACCTTGTTGCTTGAGTCTCTTGGTGTGCCAGTTAGACTCTCTCACACGACTCTTCAGCCCAGGGATGCACCCAACAACCTATGGGTCCCAGCAGCAGCACAGAACTATCGATAAGCCTGGAGCAGCCTATTAGAGCGGGGTGCGGGGCGCCTTTTCCCGCCTTTTTCATCGTTGTGAATTTCTATGTTGACCGCCTAAAAATTCCCACGGCAGAAAATAATCCCATCGCAGTCGCAACACACAGTACACCACCTACACCACCCACCTACCTTGATCACCACCACCACCACCCATACCCCCGACCGAAGGACTATAAGGATATACAGCCGCCGCCAAAATGCCGAAGTCAAAACGCTCCAAAGTCTTCCACCTGACGCAAGTCAGCAAAAAGACCCGCGAACAGAAGGAGAAACTCTTTGAGAACATCCGCGAAAGCATCCCCAATTACCAGCACTGTTTTGTCTTCAGCATCGACAACATGCGGAATAACTACCTCAAGGACGTGCGCCACGAGTTGTCCGATTGCCGGTACGCTTCCCCCTTTCCCTTCCCCCTTTGTCCCCCCTCCCCCTTTCTGTTCTCCCCCCCTTCCCTATCTTCTTTTGTACACCCGACAACCTCTCTTGTACACCCACCTACCCACCAACCCCTACTAACATTTTGTGTGTTGTAGTCTGTTCTTCGGCAAGACCAAGCTAACAGCCCGCGCCCTCGGATCAACCCCCGAAGACTCCCAGGCGGACGGCCTCTACAAACTCAGCCGCTACCTCTCTGGGTCTGTCGGCCTGCTCTTCACCGACCGGGAGCCTGCATCCATAACCGCCTACTTCGACAACCTCACACAAGTGGACTTCGCCCGCGCGGGGACAACCGCCAACCGCACAATCACCGTCCCCTCTGGTCCCGTCTTTTCTACCGGCGGGGAGGTCCCCGCAGAGCATGACGTCCCCATGGCGCACACCCTCGAGCCCGAACTCCGCCGTCTAGGCATGCCCACCAGGATGATCCGCGGCCGCGTGTGCCTTGGAGACGAGGAGGGAACGGGCGAGGGGTATACCATTTGCAAAGAGGGCGATACACTGGACAGCAGGCAAACGAGACTCCTGAAACTGTTTAGTATCTGTCTGTCAGAGTTCAGGGTAAAGCTGCTAGCGTACTGGACTGCCAGCAACGGGGAGATTACCGAGCTGGAAGCTGTCGAGGGGGACAAGGATAAAGAGGATAAGATGGAGGGCGTTAGTGATGATGACGAGTAACCAATGTCTGTTGTTCGCAATTTGGGGCAAGTTCGTTTCGTTTTTTCGTGTTCATATAGGGGCCTATCATCACACGATACCATGGCCTTTTTTTTTTTTTTTTTTTTTTTTTTTTTTTTTTTTTTGAGAAAAACTGGGCTTGGTCTGGGTATATATCTTGGGCGTTTTGAGAGGGGAAAGTTAAATAAATCATTTTAGAATGTTTCTTTCGCTTCTGTCGAGATTATTGCTTGAGAGATCCATGGCTAGTGTTTGAGGCACACTTCAGCAGGTTGAACCTTTGCGGGACAACCCCAGTTCAATGACATGGTTATATCATGCAGATCCAATTATCTTTGGACGCTGCCAAAAGAGACGTTAAGTGACGCTTTCAAGGGGGCATAATCTCCTAGGTCAGTAGGCTACAGCGTCCCTTACCTCTGACCTTACCTCTCCAAGTAATTTTGCATTGCGAAGCTATTATCCGTTCTTTTTCCCCTAGCCACGTTTTACAGAAAAGAAGAAATGTTATAAAGTACAACAAGAGAAAAGATTTACCTTCAAACGACTTGTTTCGTCTCGTTCGAAGGAGCTTTTGCTGGAGGGAGATCCAGGGCAGGAGCTGCAGTGTGAAAAAGCTGCCGATAAGCATGGTGACCAAGAAGCTGCGATCCGGGGATGAGCGATGCTGGTGTATACAATTCGGCGTGTAGGAGAAAAGATAGCGTGTCACCTCGGCTGGACGACGTAGAAGCTGTTACCTTTCTGCGGAGTCACGGGATATGCTGCAGGCTCCTCCAAGGTTTCTTCTCTGGCGATTCATGTGACGCACGTCGGCTTACCGTCGGCTTACCCTCATTGTCGAAAATGGGAAGAACAGACTTGAGTGATTATGAAAGAGGGAGAAGGCTGATACCCACCACAAGACATCGACATGTCTTGTTAGTAGCGACGAAGCTTCCTGGGATCTTCGTAACCGCCTTCGTAGCCGCGTTTTTTCGAGTCGTCGCCATCTCTGGGCCTGTCGTAGTCTCTCCCGCCGTGGTACCCACCATTCTCTCCCCTCGGTCGGATGGGTTCCATGTTGCTGCCAGACTGTCGAGTGCTGCGATCACCGCGAAAGCCTCCGCCGCCAGATCTGTCATCATATGAGCGACCACCTTCACGACCATACCCACCGCCTCTTCCTTCGGGGCCATCTCTCCGATCATCGCGGCTACCAAAGTCACGGCCGCCGCCATAGCCACCGCGATCGCGACTAGCGTCACGGCTGCCAAAGCCGCCGCTGGGACCATTTGGTGCGCCCACGGGAGAGGAGAAGCCGTTCGGTCCTCCGTTCGGTCCGCCGAAGTTCCGATCGCCGCCGCCACGATTCCCGCCAAAACCGCCGCCACGGAAGCCACGGTCTCCGCCGCGATCTCCTCCAAAGCCACCTCCGCCACCTCCTCGGAAGCCACGGTCTCGTCCTCGGAACCCTCCACCGAATCCACCGCGAAAGCCCCCACCGAAACCGCCGCCCGGTGGTCCCATGGGCCGGCTGAGCATAGCCTTGGTATAACCCCTCCCGCCGAGACCGCCGCCGAGACGCATCGGTTTCCAACCCTTTACAGTTCGGCCTCTTTCGACGTCTACCTTAACGCGGCGGTCTCGGATGCGGATGCCATCGCACTGATCTAGGGCAGCTACTCGTGTGTGCGCCAAGCGCACATTTGTTAGTCAGGCCTTACCATGTGTTTACCTTGAGGTGCAGAGAGTCTTGGGTTCTGAAAGGAAAGGGGTAACAGTGTCGAGGGACAGGCATGCTTGAGCGCCATAGTCCCGAGATACAATTATGTAGAGTATAAGTAGTGGTGTGATGTATTACCTCTCATGTCTTTTTCGCGTTCAAATACGACGAAAGCATAGCCCCGATGCGGTTTGTGTTTCTTGTTTCCTTTCTCGGCTGCGTGGGTGTCTTTGATAATGCGGATCTGCAACAGTCAGCATGTCTATCCTCTGAAGCAGAGGGATAGAAGTAGAAGGAGATAATGAACTCACACGCTCGATGGGGCCAAAGCGACCAAACTCGCGCTCAAGGTCCTTTTCATCAGCCTTGTAGTCGAGGCGCGCGACAATCAGGGTCTTGAAAGCATCGCCTCTGATATTCGGATCTTCATGTGGTTTATCTGGCGAGAAATGTGATGTTGGTATGACTGTAGCTGCTTGACGCGAAGTTAAGGGAGGTAAGTGATGATTCATACATTGTTGTGGGCCTTCTGTTAGGAGCTTCTCGACTTCAGCCTTCTTCTCGAGCTTCTTGCGATCGCGCCTCTCCAACCAGCTTTCTGTCGGGTGGTATTCGTATTCGCGCTCATACTGGGCGAGGGCTGGCAAGAAATCTGCGACGCCCGAGATGGCCGCTGTCTTGCGCTGCTCGGGAGGATTGTCGCAAGGAGGCACCCAGCGAAGGGGAGGTCGCGGCGCGAAGAGCGCAAGGAGATTAGGAGGGAGCTTGTCCGTCATGTCGCCGGTGTGTCACGTCCAGAACTAATTATTCTGCGCTTTTTGAATATGGAAGAACACCGACTGCAAACCGCAGATAAGATGATACGCGAATACAAGAACGTGAAGGGAATGAAAGAACGACGGGAAGGGCTTGCGTGCCTTGGGGCAGTTTGGGGAAGTCGCGAAATTGCCTTTGCCCAGCGAAGGGATGTGATCCGTGCGCGGAAAAAGAAGCTGACCAATCACCTGCCGTGGTGGCTCCCCAGTTTAACATTTTTGGACGGAACATTTCATGAGGTTCTCGAGACCGCGAATTCGTGATTGAGGTGATGATTCCTGGACAGCGCCCACAATGACCGTCAAAGCATTACAACAAATATCTACCGGCCGAGTGAGTAGAACAGTCTGTGTATGTGTATTGGCTGAGGTGATTGGAGCTAACAGGAACGCATAGAATGGCGTCGGCGCCTTCATTTTGCAATGCAAGAAGATGGACATCCACTACTGCGACTGGGCTGGAAGCTCAAGAGGCATGAAGTGAGTGCTGCTTTTCATTCCGATCATATTATGGCTGCCATTTGCTGACATTGCTCGTCTTAGTGGCTTCATCAAATCCATTCTGCCACAGTTTGCCGCCGCGCATCCCCAGATCGAGTTCACAGTTTCCCCCCGACCGTCGAAACACCCCATCATTGTCGGACACTACATCAACGGCCGCGAGAAAGCGATCTGCGTGCGGAATATGGAACCTCTCCAGATCCTGAAGAAGGCAGAGCTGCTACGAGACGCGAGCGGAGAGAAGTTGAAGCGGGTGACGAAGCCGGTGCAGAGCATCAACGACAGTGTAAGAGGCGTATGGTCTCCGTACCACGGCAACGGCATGCAGGTGTAGGGGTCTTGTAACGTTATATGGCTGTACAAATAAGCGGGCGTTGCATAGGGAGGCATCTGACCGGGCTGGGAATGCCAGGCCTGGACAGCTTTGTATACTATTGGCAATTGACAATTGGGCTTCTTTCCAGAATCTAGGCATCTTTTATGGGTTTTACGAGTGGTATTCGGAGGTTTTCTTTACGCATTTTGTCCGCCCTATCTATCATCTGAGCATGGCTCGCCGTGATTGCAGGCCCTCAAACTCCGACATTCTCTTGGGTTCTACCAAAAAAAGTAGTCGCTTACTGCTTGGAGTTGATAATTTCGACGACTATAGATCACTCATGTTAGCTTCCACGCTTCAAACGGAGGACAGGAAAAGCCTTACACTCAGGCTTCAAGCTGGCACCACCAACGAGGAAGCCGTCAATGTCCTTCTCCTTGGCAAGGTCCTTGCAGTTCTTGCCGTTCACGCTGCCACCGTACAGGATTCTGGTCTGCTCGGCGACCTCGTCGCTGACGTTGGCCTTGAGCCACTTGCGAATGGCCTCGTGGACCTCCTGGGCCTGCTGCGCGGTGGCAACCTTGCCAGTGCCGATGGCCCAGATAGGCTCGTAGGCAATGACGATGTTCTTCCAGTCCTTGATCTGGGCGCTGACAGCGGCCAGCTGCTTCTCGATGACGCTGACCGTCTTGCCAGACTCGCGCTCCTCCAGAGACTCGCCGCAGCACCAGATGACGCCAATACCGCCCTCACTAGCGAACTTGGTCTTGGAGGCCACAACCTCGTCCGACTCTCCGAGAATGGTTCGGCGCTCGGAGTGACCCAGAATCGTCCATGTGATGTTGCTATCCTTCAGCTGGGAGACGCTGATCTCACCGGTGAACGCACCGTTGGGCTTGTCGAAGACGTTCTGCGCAGCCACCTCAATGCCTTCTCTAAGGTGCTCGCGGACGAGGAGCAGGTAGAGCGCAGGAGGGGCAATCACGACCTCTGCAAGCAGTCTCAGCTAGTGCTCGAGAAGATCTGGGAAGACGGCCCGCTAATTCTCAGTGCAACCAGAAAACGTACCAACATTGGGGTCCAATTGAGCATCGTTGAGGTTCTTGACGATATCCTTGATGGACTGGATAGTCCCGTTCCTGTGTCGCGCATCGGGCGCGATACGATTAGCTAGGGTCGTTCCTGAGCTTCACCTCACTGCGGGGGGTTTGCAATATCATGGCGGGGTATTTAACACAGGGTCGCTCACGCACATCTTAAAGTTACCGCCGACGAAGAACTTGCGAGCCATGTTGGGCAGTTAAGGGTTACTGAGAGTATAAAAAGAGGTTCGGTTGAGTATGATGTTCTGCTAGATACGTTCTGCAGTAATGAGTATAATGAGGTATAAAGTGCACGAAAAAAGATGCTTTCGAGAAGCTGAAGCTGCGGGACTAAGGTTCTATGCAAGCTTGGGACATCCCACCCGTGTCGCCGAATCGGAAGAGGCAGCGGGTCCATACGGATCTTCACAGTGAGCTGTGAAACATGTTATTACATGGAATAGCACTCACAAATCCGATTAAATTACTGCGAGACTCGTACGTTTGTTCCTGCCTTCTTCACTCATTTTCCTTGGGATTCCCAGGCATGTTGAGCAGCCACCTTGCATTCAAGAAAATACCTATGCCCAGCGGGACGGAACGATATCGCCAAGGCCCTGCCAGAACTCGATGCAAACGAATAGTGCCGTTACCGTACAACCTCACAATCCACGACCTGGGCCATTGAGCATCAACGGCGCCTGACCGGTTTTTCTCCACGGCATTGGTACATAGTGAACTGCAGTGAACTCCCAGCGCAAGGGAAGGATCCAAGGAAGCCAAGGACCAAAAGTCCCAGGCACCTGCCTGATCCTACCTGACTATCGGACTCAACAGTGCCCTCTTAACGCAGCAGGAAAAGCTACAACGTTTGTGTCACAGGCTTGCTCCTCTGCTGTGATCTAACTCACAGACGGGGTATCATTTCATCTATAATGATCAAACAGTATATAATGTAGGTATATCAGAGCGCATGTATACAAACCGGGTCCGCAAATCCCTGACTGCTACTCCACCTCAGCCCGCCCATGATAGCAACCATGAGCGCCAGTCCTCCCAGTACGCTTGCGCCTCCGTACGTGTATGCGTGTCTCCTTCGCAACGCAGACAGCTCCGCGACCCAAGTCGACACGGTCGTCAGACACCCGCAGAACCCGTCCTCTATACCCTGCAGTACCTGACACCCCACCGCTCCTCCCAGTGGAACATGTTGCAGATCCCAGGCCATACCTAGTACAGCCGTCCCCAACATGTTTACCGTGAATGTCCCAAGTGGGAAACTGGCTACCCTGCTGTTGAGGTACAGGGACGCATAAAAACGTAATAGACAGCCCAAGGGCGCGAATACCAACGCAAACATCGCAGCACCCCTCCACCCCTCCGTTTCTTGCGTCGTTCTATTCCGGTCCGGGGGTACGATGGATAATATCACAGCTCCAACCCAACATCCCCAACCTAGCACCACCCCCATTCTATCCAGAAACCGTCTCGTAAGTGGGTACGGCAACGAAGGTATGTATGGTTCGAGGGCGATGGCCAGGTGCGCACCCATAAACAAGCCCGACAAGGACAGCGACACGGTAACTATCAACACTCCCAGCAACGCCACGAATGAGTAGCCCCCGTTCCGGGCCACATCGCCAGAGGGGAGGTCGTTAGAAAGCGCCAGGAAGATATCTCGAATGAACGCCGAAAAGGATGTAAAAGACCCGCAGAAGCCAGTCGCCAGACCGATATAAAGTGGTATCGTCTTTTTGTTCACCGTCATCACCTCCGCCTCGGCGCCACTGCCACTACTCTCTTCATCCCCGTTCCCGTTCCCAGCCAGTACTTTGCTCTGGTTCTGTTGTGCCTGAAGGAAAAGCATGCGATCCTCAGCCAGGAAGCCCATCACCAGACTCCCTGCAAAGTTCGGCCATAGGGACGTGAAGATGACCGGTGTCCCCGGGTATGTAGTGAGGGCTTGTAGTCCAAGACGGGCGAGCGTGCCGAGGATGGAAAAGAGGACCAGATAGGAGATGGTGTACAACTGCGTTGCCAAGCGGGACACCCTGACAGTTATTGGGGGGGTCATTGTTTTGGGCTCAAGTTCAGGTTCAGGTTCAGGTTGAGGTGGAGGCTGCTGTGAGCGCCGGCTCCGGGTTTCTTCAAGACATTCGTCCCGGCGGTACAAGGAATCTTCATTGGCATTCTGGATGGGCGAGACGTCCATCACCTCGTCCAGGTTCGCGTACGAGTCGGGCGCATCGTAGGTGACGGATTCCGAGGCTGCCGATGACCGACGGCGCCGGGCAACGCGGGCTGCTCGGGAGGAGGTGGATGATAGCTGGGACGAGCGGCGTCGATACTGAGTCGGTGTCAACGGTGCGCTAACAGCGTGCCGTAGAGGTTCGCCGCTAATAACGCGCTGTGGGCCTGCGCTTTCCTCCTCATCTCCTGGATTCCGAAGTAGGGTGTTGTTGAAGCCATCGTTGACGTTCCCTGCAGCAGCTGTAGCAGCAGCAGCATCATGTCCTTCTACCGGAGCGCGCTGCCCGTCTTGCAATGGGCTCGAAGGCCGTCTCTCCTCCCCTGTGGAGGGAGGATGGTCGGAGGGATTCATCTTTGATTTCTTTGTCACTGCGCGACTATGTTGCGGCAGGAAGTAATCTTCTTTCGCCGGGAAGACATAACTGAAGCAGTAAGGCTATCACTGTAAATGTTGTTGCGAGGTTTGAATATGCACAGTGGGTAGGATTCCAGGATGGCGGGATTATTTTAGCTCGGACGGCGCCCTGGAGAAGGGTTGCATGCGCCGGAAGTACGGCACGGTTGCGCTCAAGCCAAGACGGCGCACCCATACCCAGCTTGGATGTCCGAGAATGGCCATAAAAGCCAAGGAATCCCTCACGGAGCGGTATTTATTATAAGGCGCTTTGGGAGACAGCTCGTAGGTATTCTGTTTTTCAAATATGGAATGCTTGAATTGTCTCGACAGTGTTTGTGTGGGGGCTTAGGTCCCTTGCGGATTTGTCTGGGCATGTCAAAGGTCCGCTCTTAATTTCGAACCACCTTATCGCTCATCCGGGATGCTGTACATACATTAGCTCCGTGCTCTGTGGGAACTCACACACTTGATGATCAATGATCTATTTGTAAACATATACAATCACTGAGGCTGTAAGAGGTAGACGGTACGAGTACACGCCGAGAATTATTCTGTGTGTAGCATATGCCGTGCTTAGTGCCAGTCACGCCTATTATGTACCCGTACAACAAGCAAACACACTACCTTATTCTAACGTCTAACGACCCAGTCTCCCTGACGGGTTATGGGTTCTGAGAACCTACCGCGCAAGACAGTTATCAGGAACAAGAAGGCCACTGTTTTCTGCTTGCTCTTAGTTGGACCGCGAACAGACTCCGGATCTGTCGTTGGCCCACGTCAGGCAACTGTAGATTATCTAGCGCGTTCCTTGGATGAATTCGAGCCGTATACGAGTCTATACGGAATACATAGAGAATGTGAACTGAGTCACAGCAACCTTGGGGTGGAACGTAACGATAATGCTCTGCTAAGTTACGCATTCCAGATCCCTATCTTATCTTATCGTGTGTCGCGTTTGCGCTCCTGACATGATAACGGAGACATAGTTGACCGCGAATGTTTGCGCAAGCCTCTTAAAGCCAGTAAAAGCCAGAACAGCCATTCTCTCAGTATGTTGGCAGTATCTATGGACACTTCCCTAGATGTTAAGTCCATTGACCGTTCAGCATTTCTGCATCCGCAGTTCCAGTGTTAATCGGCCTATGATGTCAACAAGCGTGTCCAGCGCCAAGCTGTACTGTATGCACAGAGATCCGTGCACTACTAAGTACAGTCTAACCTCCATTATACGATCGACAAAATCCCGAGATTCTGAACGTTATAAAGAGGTTATCGTTACTTCAAATCGGGCCCGTGCGGTATTTTTGCCCCACATATCACTCTAGAATTAGAATTTGTGGGTCCGATAAAAAAAAAGATGGGTCCCAGCATGACACAGACCATCACAGACCCCTGCTCCAAGCCAAATTCGCCCCACTTATCCTACCTGCCCATAGCGATTTGTGTGGTGACTAAGCGAAATATTTAACGATAATTTGAATAGCCAGGTAATCGTTATACCCCATACAAATATCGGCCGTGGCGCGAAAAATAACGATAAATCGAGAATATCGTTATATCTCTGATCGTATAATGCAGGGTTGACTGTAGTACCCCGCGGATAGGGAAGCCGAATCCGACCTCCGGTCGTCTTCTTCTTATCTTATGCCGACTGCATGCGATAAACAACCATTCCCAATGAATCGGGACCGCCCAAGGCGGGGCCGGCCTCGTCCTACCGCAGGGAGGGTGAGTGAGGGACAGCTCAGCTAGCTCCTCCCATGTTATGCTGCGGTCAAGCAACTCTTACTCGAACATCGTATCGTTTACCTCTGTATTCTCGGGTTGTGCTGTCTCAGTTCACTCAATCTTCTTTGTTGCAATCATAAGTAAGTGACCAAGCTGCGTACCTACCTCACCAACATTGGGTACCTACCTGGCTTATCGTACCCAACTCGACCGATAAGATAATACCCAAGATGTCGTCGTCCTCCCAACAACTCCCACCCAATGTCCACATCTCAAGACACCCGTGCCTACTGGCCAAGCTCAGCCAGCTGCGCAGCAAGACCACCACCTCGAAAGAGGTGAAAGCACTGATCAATGAGATCGCCCTGATTGTGGGCTGCGAGGCGCTCGCCGAGTCGGTTACCGCTATTGCTGGTCCCGCTGTATGTACATACTCCTCACCCCCAAAACCCTCGTGTCTAACTTGCATACTAACTCTGAATGTAGGGCGAAACACCCCTCGGATTCCAGTATGAATCTACAACCATAAACCCAACCACCATCTCTCTCGTCCCAATTCTGCGGTCCGGGTTGGGTATGGTAGAGGGTATGTAACCCCACCTTTTTCACCCCTTTCGTATCCCCCTCTGCCAGATACTAACACTCTATCCTCAATAGCTCTACAAACCCTCCTCCCCGAACCAGTCCCCGTGCACCACCTGGGCCTCTTCCGCGAGCCGACGACCTTGTCCCCCGTGGAATACTACAACAACCTGCCCAACCACATCCGCAGCGACCCGTCCTCTGCCGCAGCCAGCAAGTTGGCCATAATTCTTGATCCAGTGATCGCAACAGGAGGGACCTGCGCGGCCGCCATCCAGACCCTAAAAGAATGGGGTGCGCAGCGCATTTTGGTCCTGTCAGTAATCGGTGCCGCCCCCGGCATAGTACATGCAGCGTCGGAATGGCCTGAAGGCACGCAGATCTGGGTTGCAGGCGTGGATGAGACCTTGACAGACAATGGAATGCTCAAGCCTGGACTGGGAGATGTTGGAGACAGACTATTCCTTACTATTGGGAAATAATTCCACCCCCCAAAAGCACATACCACAAACATACGCATATACCACCAACAGTATTCAAACATTGTAATGCATTTTCTTTGCGTGCCAAATAATACGCACCTATGATCATCATCATATTATGTACTTTGCAGGATTGTGACTATGGAATGGAAGGGGTTAAACGGTTACCCCCATAAGGCACTGTGTAAAGGGGGGGTTAAGCAGGGGTGAACCGTTCCTCATCAAGCAGCGTCTTCTCCCTCCAACACGCTTCCACCCAGCGCTGCGTCACGATCCGCGGCATACGTTCCCTAAAGCACAACCTCTCCCTCAAGTGAGCCGCCTGTTCCCTTTCCGAAGCATCATCTTTTGCAACCACCACGACGTGAGTAACGTCGTAGACATCGTCCTCATGCTCGTCGTCGTCCGTCAGTACATCAAACACAAACCCCCCTCCAAACCGCACGTAATTCGCCAACCTTAGGGTCTTGGTCTTGGATACCCCCGGTGAAGTAGAAAAGTACACGATGCACCTGCGGAACAGGAACGACTGCAGATCGTCGAGGCCGCGGCCGTGGTCTTCCAGCTGGTCCAGAAACTTGAATGCGTCGAACCCACCCCTGTTCTCCTCCTCTTCCTCTGGGTAAAGGTTGAGGTCAGCTCCCATCCTGCGGACATGCTCTTGTATCTCAGCCTCGCTCAAACGATCCCCCAGCTTCTCCCTAAGGATATCCGCTGCGGATTTCCGGGGTTTCCTTCTCATATGCTGTTTATGATCCATCCTCTGAAGTGAAGGAGTGTACGGCATCTTGTCAAAGATACCAGCCAGCTCTTCCGGGTTGACATCCCTAAAATAGCTGTCCCCAAACTGGTCCATGTTCTCTGCCGCCTTTTCTGTCGTCATCTCTGTCCCATGAAGTAAGTGGACTTGCTCAAATGGCAGTAGATATCCCCTTCGCCCGTCCTGTGCAAGGCAGTCAAATACCCACCGCGGACGAACGATATCCACATCGCCCTGCTTCTTCAGACTCGCCACCTTGACGACGTTCTTGTCCGCCACTGCGATCGTCGAGGACCCTTTTTCGACCTGCTGATGAATCCGCCCGCCATGTTCCTTGATCAGCCGTTCCAGGTCAGGCTTGGACATTTTCAGCGGTTTAGTCGACTCCGACAGAACGCAGAAATCCAGACCGTCAAACACCCCTTTACTGCTACTTGGCGGCGCGAAGGACAGCAGCTCGGCGGCTTCATCAGTGGTCACGTCCCTTGTCGTACCGGCTATAACAATCCCCTGCTTCGCCCGCTTGGTCGGCCTGCGTTTCCGACTCTCCATCTCCATCGCCTTGCGCTCCTCCACGTCCTGGTTGACCTTGTTCTTGAGTGCTTCAAACTCGTCAATGTCCAGTCCCGCGTCCCATGCTTTATCCAGCCGGAGCCTCTTGAATCTAGGGAAGCGGAGGGTCCAGCCCATCGCGAACTGGTCCGACGGGGAAATGGAGGCTGCTTTTATCTCTAAGACGATTGAGTCCTTTGGTCGAATCCAGACGTCAGGTTTCTCATACTGCAATCTCTCTCCTCCTCCCAGTTCGATAAAATACGACGGGGGGTTAGCGCTGTCCCAATCTCGCCATTTACCCTCGGTGTGGTGCTTGATCTCGGCATAATCCTCCGCCTTGAATCCGCCTCCGACTTTGCAGACGCTGAGACACTTTTCCGGGTTGGCTCCGGCTTTGATATAGTTCTGGCTGACCCTCAAACCACACAAGAAACTCGACAGCGTCCCGCCCCTCCTTCCAGACCCGAAGTACCCGCCAATAACCACACAGTCTAAGCTCTCTCCGAATTCCGACATGTACTCTGGCTTGACCTTGATCCAGTCGTTGTTTCGACTGTTCAGCTGGTATCTGCTCCTTGGATTCTTCAATACCAATCCTTCGCTCGCCTCAGCCACAACCTTTCTCAACATCGGCTCGATAGCCGCCGCGCTGGTGGCCGTCTCATAAGTATGGATCTCCAGTCTCCTCGGCTCTCCTTTGACTGCCCGTTCCAGCGCTTTGCGTCTATCCGCCAGTGTGTACTCCGTCAGACACTTGTCGTTCAGGAGCAGTATATCAAACACCCGGTACAATGGTCGGGGTCCCGTCTGGAACGGGTTCTTTTGCTGATCCAGCGCGGCCGTTTTTAGTGTCCCAAAGGGCACCATCTTGTCGACGTCCGGATCCCAGGTGACCATCTCCCCGTCCAATATCAGATTCCGCACTCCCTCATCGAACGCGTTCCCCAGATGCCTTGTTAATGCCGAGTTGTCATCCTGTAACCCTGATCCATATAGGTACGTATAGTCCTTTGCCTTCCTGCTCCAAAACGCAAACCTGTACCCCCCCGGCACCGTATCATCGGTGGTCATGTGCATCTGCATCCTCTCCCCGTCGAGCTTCTCCTCGATCCAAAACTCCGGTTCCTCCTCGGTAACCCCCAGGTTCCGAACCAACTTGTCCCATGTAGTCGTCATCTGAAACTGTGCCAGCTGCGGCTGGAAGCACTGCATCAGAGTAATCCCGGTCTCCTGCTGTTCCAGCCTAAACTCCGGGTCATACAGTTCCCAGCACACCCTCCTCAAGGAACTGCTCACACTGAACAAAGCCTCCGCGTCAGGGTGCCATAACCCCAAGAATGTCCGTTCCGTCGCACCAACCTTCATCTCCTTGAGTATAATCCTCACCAACCACATGATCTCCTCCGCGTTCATCTTTTGGTATATCTCCTCAAAAATCGGCACTTGCTCCGCCTCCCCCGATGCAGCAGCCAGTCGATCCAACAAAACATTAACATCCCCAATCGTCAACTCCCCCGGCTCGGTCCTCATTTCCCTCTTCCCCACGACTTCCAACACCCGTCCCGCAAAGTCCCCTGCAGAACTTCTCCCCCCACCCCCACCACCACCACCACCACCACGACCATGACCCGGTAGTTTCCAATGCATCAGCCCGTACCCGTCCTCGCTATGTCGATCAATCTTCATAACCTTGACCAGTAACTTGCCAATAGTATTCTCTTTCAGCCCATAGACCCCTCTATCCCTGTCCTTATCCGGCAGGATCAGTCTCATGGCAGGGTAGAAATCCAATCCCACATCTGCCCGCCACCGGCTCATAAACCGCTCGATGATGTGCCGCCTCTGCTCATGGTACGACACTTTTGAACTTCCCGGGTTTCCCCTGCCCGTCCGCCGCTTCGCTGCCACAGCGGGAGCGCCCCCCGTTGACGGTTTGCATTCCAGCAGCGGGTTGAACAGCGACCGATACAGCTCGCTGAACAAAAACGTCCGCGAGCGGTTCCGCGGCCGCCGGGGGAACTGCGAGTCGATCTCGTCCAGGCTCAGAGCGCCAGATCCGTACTGCCGTCTGTCCTCGTCCACGGCTGCTTCGTCTGGGGATGAGCGCGGGTGTTTGGAGAACTGTTGGCTGCTGCTCATTTTGAGACGTATAGTCCCTAGTATATCAGGGCTGTGATGATGAAAACGTGCAAGGGAGAGGAAGCCCAAAGTGAGATCTCTAAGAGATGCACTGCTACTACTGGTCGAACGACGACGTGCAACAGTTTGTAATTTAGTCGTATGCAAAATTAGCCGTTCATGGGGGTTAGAAACGTGAAAATATCTGAAAAGAAGAGCATCCCCCCAAAAAAATTGAAGATCGAATTGAATGAAGGCGGGATGTTGTCATGACAGAGCGACCGTTTATTATCGTTAAACGCAAGCTCATTCACGCGCGCGTTGACAGGTGCTGTTGCCTGGAACTTACATCCAATCCAGGCAGGTCCAGGGAACTAGCTGTTGCCGCGGGGTAAGAGGACGGGTGCTGGGACATCACCTGCCTACAGAACTATCAAGGGTTAGGGTCACTATAAACCTCCCAGTGTGCAGTACAGTCAGTCCACTGCAAGTGTTCCCAATCATAATAAAAAGGTCCATTAAAACACCTACATACACAAATTCAAGCAAACATCATTGCTAGGGTATAGAAATGTGTCATTCTCGATTACTTCCACTACACTTATGACCAGAGTCCACCGTCATTTCTCGTCCACTGCGTCATCCATCGTTCAAGGTCAACAAAGGAAAGCAAGACTCGTAGCGACCACGCGAACAAAAGAAACAAATCCGACGTTCTCGCCCTGCCTAGCCATGTTTCTCCCCAGGCATTATCATCCACCATTATCCATCATTAACATCAAACACTCACTTCCTCCAACTGGGTATAAAACTAGCCTTGGCCGTGTGTTGTTTTCCATCGTCTTTATCATTTTTGGCATCCTTCCCATCATCTCCTTTGCCTTTCGGAAAAATCACTTCGTCGTCTCCCTAAGAAGTAAGGACCGGTCCCGAGGGAATGACAGACGGGTTGACCTTCTGGGTGCCGTAGCCATCGCCGTTCGAGTAAGTGGAGACGTTCATTCCTTGCTGACGACCATTGACGCCAAGGTGACTGTTGCCATTGGTGTAGCTGTTGCCGATGCTGTAACCACTGCCGTTGGAGACAGAGTTAGGCTGGGCACGGTCGTGCGACTTGCGAGTGACACGGGGTGCCGCGGGGATGTCACGGCTCTTGGAGGCGGTGCCAATAGAGAACACCGGGCTCTCCCACTTGTCACCCTTGCGCGCCAGCTCCTTGTACTCGGTAGCCTTGGAGCTGATGCCACCAGGAAGGTGAATGTTGGGGAAGATGCTGTCCTCCTTAGTGACAGCATAGTTGACCTTCTTGTCCGCAGCAACATCCTGAGCCTTCTGCTTGCCCTGGAGAATCTGCTTCTGGGCGGCCTGGACGTAGCGGCTGTAGATGTTGGGAGCGTTCTCCGGGTTCTCAGCAGCCTCTTGGACGCTGCGGTCGGCCTCCTGCTTGACCTGATAGACCATGCGATCGAGTTGGTTAACACGGTCGCGAATGAGCTTCTCAAGCACCTTCTGCAGAACAGGACGCATAACCTTCAGCAGAATGGGCTTGACCAGGTTGAAAAGCAGCTTGTGGTTGGACTTGATAAGCTTGATCTTGAGGTTCTTAACGTCGACGTCAACCTTGTCAACCTTGAAGAAGTTCTGCTTGTCGTGCTCGTCGGCAGTGGACAGCTTCATACGGAAGGTGAAGCCGTCGCCCTCCAGGAGGAAGTTGGCAACACCAGTGTCGGTGATTGAAGGGAAGCCCTCCTTGCGCTTGACGTAGTAGCTGACGTCGCGCAGATCCATCTGGATGCCAGCGACCTTGACATCGATGGCGTGCTTGCTCTTGTTGGCAACCTTCTTGCGGCCGAAGCGCATGTAGTTCTCACTAGCGATCTCGAGCACATTGGGCATGAAGTTGTCGCTCTCCAGAACAAGGTTCTCCACGACAGCATCGATCTGGTGGTCTGTGTACTCGATGCGAGGGACGGGGATGTAGGCCACGCTCTCAAAGATGGCAGGAATGATGACTTCAGTCAAGTCCTTGACGAGATGGGGCTTGAACGTGGGCTTGCCGTTCTCGTCGTTGCCAAGATCAGTGAAGAGCTTGGTCATGGCGTTGGCAAAGGCCTTGTTCTGCGGGTCCTGGTCAAACTGGTCGGCCAGGAACTTGATCTCGTCGACCACACGGTCGGTGTGTCCACGGTACTTGTTGCGGAGAAGGTAGTTGCCGTGGTCGTACAGGCGGTTCCACTCATCGGTCGAGGCATCGTCGAGGATGTAGCCCTCCTCCTGCAGGCACCTGCGGATGTAGCGGTTCATAGCCTTGAACCAGTTCCGCAGCTCCTCGTCTCTATCAGCATCCCCATAGATCGTGTTGATAGAATCCCAAAGGTCATCCGTGGATGTGCCGTTGGCGAAGCGCTCAATCAGGGTCTTGAGATCGCCCTCGGCCTGGGCCAAGCCAACGCGGGTGTCCTTGACAGTGCCCTGACCACCCCGGGCGAGGCTGTTGGCGTGCGAGCCGTATTCCTCGGCCAGGTCGAGCAGAGTCTGCATGGCTCGCTGGTATTCAGGGTGCTGCTGGCATTCAATCACCATTTTCTGGGAGCAAGTGTTAGATGGTGTATAACAATAATCATGGTTGTGAATATGAGCTCATACCTTCAGGCGCCAGATCGTCTGGTCCCGACGCTCCTGGGGCATCTTCTTCTTGAGGTAATCCTTGGTACGGTTTCGATACTCTTCTTTCTTGGCCCGCGCCGTCTCCTTGGCGTCATCGTCCATGTTGGCGTCCGCCTTCTTCTGGGCCGTGTTCACAGCAGCCGAGATGCCAGCTTGCGCATCGACGCCGGAGGACTGACCGGTCTGGCGGTCGTGTGCCGCAGTGGAGGCCAGGTCCCGGGGGTCGGAATATCCCGAGGGGTGAGCTGCCTGTGTGGCTTGAGCGAGAGTACCCTTCGCATCCTCCTTCGGATTTCCCTTATAAAGGGAATTGAATTGCTGCTTCATGTTATCCTTGGAGAAGTCGGGAGCATCATGCCAGGTGTTGTTATCAGCGGGCCTGTCGATCTGGGCAAGGTCTTCATGCGAAGGCCTCACGCGAGCGGCCGCGTGGGAAGCGGCATCGCCGGCCATGTCACGAAAGAGGACCGTGGCATCCTGGACTGTTCGCTGTTAGTGCCTGATGCAGCGTTTAACATCCGACCGATGAAATGGGCGAACTTACGAAGCTTGCGGAATTGGCCATTAGTGATAATCAAGGTGCCAAGAGTCCGGAGCCCCTCAAGTGCTTGGTTACCGTGTTGCTGGGCGGTATCCTTGTCGATGGGGGCACCGGGGACGTTGACAGCCTTGGGGTCGAATTGCTGGGTCTGCCAGATAAAGTCCTGTAGCAGATTCCCCTCGTTCTTGGAAAGCAGCAGGTTCTTCGCTTGCTCGACCACCTCCCGGACGTCGCCAACGAGTGCCTGTCCTTCACTCGAAAGCTTCTCGGAGGGGTTGGAGAGTGCCTTAGACTCGAGGAAGCTGTTCAACGCGACATCAATCTGGTCGTTCTATATCACCACCACGTCAGCGGCGTGTCACCTGCGGTTGAGAAAGACATTGCCTACCGAAGGAACCTTGCCGTTTTGGAAGGCGCTGATGATTCCGTAGATTTGGAGTTTGCGGTTCACGTCGGCCTCCTTTTGCTTGATGTCGACAGGTCTGTTGACGTTTGTCCGTCCTGTTGTAGCCATCTTGACTGTTGTTGTGTCGTGGCGGTATGTGTTGGTTGTTGTGTTTGGAAGTGCGGTTGGGAATTATTACGTAGGTTGGGGTATCACAAAGCACCGATCTCTGGGGTATTGGGTATAATCAAGTAACGATGCAAATAAAGTTGGTTCGCACAGGCAAATTACAGCGGAATGGGTATCGGGGGTTATGGGGAGTGCGTAGGTATTATGTAGACTTGGGGATTGTGACGCCAGACCTGAGCTTGGTGGTGGGAGGATGTTTATAGCTGGATCTGATGTTTGACTTCGTCTTGGAGGGACAGGTTGGGTGACGTGAACAAACCCATTGGACTGGGACGATGAAGTGCGTCATAGGTAGGAGCAAGACGGACACGCGACTTCCTTGAATTTTCGAGGTCGCACGAAATGAGTGGTCTGCCCTTACTTTCTCTGCTATGATGTGCGTGTGGCTGGACCTCGGCATTGAAGACTGGAGCGCCAGCCAGTCGACGTGCTTGGATGATCGACCAGACACAGGGAGGCAAAAGCTGGGAAGCTTTGCATTCGATCTAGCTCTAGTGAGATAGCTTGATAGCTCACTTTCGCTGGGACTAAATCTTACGTGTCCAATGAATCGTCTGTCACGATCCACCTGTGATTCGGCACATGTCTTGGCTTGTTTAACCATCGAGACCGGAATCTCCTCCTGGACATCTCCGGGCCGGCTGGCTGCCTTACATCTTGTAATTTAGCCCAGGTAGTTGAGCTGGCTTACCTCTCTTCAGCCCATTGTGTACTGCCTATAACATACGGTGTCCCGTGTCCCCATGAATGCAATGGAAATTGAGAGCCTTCCTGCATTGAGGGCCAATCTAGGTGAAGCCAGAAGTGAACGTTTGAAGTAACACGTGTAATGTTGTCGCCCGTCAAACGTCCTCATAGGTTACCGTCTGTACCAAGAGGGCCAGCAACGGTTGTGGTGCAAGCTGAGGATCGTTGCTGGGAATTACGATCTATGACGTCAAAAGTGGGGTCGGCACTTTTGCTTGGGGCGTGGCTGGAAGAACCGCTTTGAGAGCTAGCAAAGCTAAGAACAAGCCACTACCATCACTGGCTTATGGTCCCGTCTATTGAGATGGAATGTTCGGGGAGCACCTCTTTGCAGGTGCAATTTACACAGATGAACGTGCTTTCTAGCAGCCCGGCTGGCAGGTTCAGGAAGTATGGCTGGTTACAATTGCCAATTTTGGTGGCAGCCACCTCCAGCAGTGCAGCACGACACGTGTAGAGCGTTACTGCAGGCGGAGCATAACTTCCTCCTTCCCTGCAAATGCACGGCGGCAGCTGGGCGGGTTGTTCCAGCCCGTTAGATCGGAAACGAAAAGGGCAGCGGGGAGACGGGCTGGGCGGTTACACTAATGGCTGTAAGTGCGGCTTGATAGTGCAGCCAGACCAAGTGGGGATTGACCAGTTCGGTGCTTGGATGCAAGAAGTTGGTCCGGTGGCACTTTAGCTGGAAATTACACGTGTAGATGTCGAGGGGGTGATGTCACACGGAGAACTCCAGACAAAAGAGTATCGGCTACGAGCGGCAGGCACCCGTGGTATGAGTGAGTCTGAAACGTCATACCCTTGGTCCAGGAGTACAGTGTGCGCACACCTCTAGTACACCGGAAGGTGGTGGGTTTGTTAACTTAGATCAACCCTAACCCGTCATCTGCATGGGATGAGTCCACCTCTACGTAGTATGGTCCTCCTCTGCGTCTGGGGAGCCCCAGCATGTGACAGCAACATAAGCCAAGCGGAGAATATCCCGACAATAAACATCGAATGCCAGGCACTAGTGAGAGTACCATGACCGTTCGACCACGGTTTTATACTGATCACTATTCACAAGGCACGGGGGCACCCTGAGGCTTGCTGACACCTATTCCCCCAATTCTCTTAGAAACTTATGCATGCATGAAGAAGGGGTCGCTGTACAGCTCTAGGAGCAAGGCTGCAACACGCAGACCGTCATGGTTGCCGGCACATTGCTGCCCTAGACGCTAATACCAACGATGGTCCATTTCTTGACTAACGACGCCGAGATCATGGAAATGTGTGCTTCTGCTATCTCAGTCCTCTTTCCATGTGCACTGTCATCAAGCAAGCGATGTATTCTTCTCTAGGACTTATGAAGTGAAATGCGAGGTCTAAGCCTGTATCACAAGAAGGCAACAGTACGGCTAGTCTATAAGCCATTCTGCACTTAAATCAGGGAGGGCAAACCCAAAGTAAGGTGCATTCTGTTGAAGCTTGGGTTTTGTAACACAAAAGACCGCGACACGGCTTATGATTTAGGTGCTGGTCCAGATTCTTGCTATACTGCGGGCTTCGGGGAGTAAAGACAGTTCTAGCTAGTCGATATTTTGCAACTTCAAGTTGATCTACAATGTCATCATCTCGTCTTCCGATCGGCTAGCAGCGCCGTGACTTTGGACATGAGTTTTGCTGCATTGACTGAGCCCGAGAGGGCACAAGCTAAAGTCGACCATATCTTAATCCCTCCCCTTCTTTATGTTGATCGTTGTTATTATGGACGGGGATGGGGATGATGACAACGACGCGAGAAGACGAGGAGAAGCGACTGCTTCTCGTCAATAAACCCGAAAGTTAAGCGGGTCACTGGCCTACCAGACATATATAGTGTTTAACCATCTTATTTGTGTCGGCTTTGGCAGACGGTTCTCTCCGAGCTCCTCGCGCCCTGTATCGGGAAGTCAGTCTTCAGCCGGTGCTTATCTGACCTCCCTGGAGTGATATCGCCCTCTCCTGCTCTTTGCAGAAGGCTCCTCCTTCTAACTGCAATTGCCCGCTTACCGTGCTCGCAAAGTACCGAATTGAGAGGGATGTGCTTACACTAAAGCAAGATCTACATGCGTGCTTGAAGGTCGGTCTACCAGAGACATATATATCTATTATTCACCGCCCAATGCCATTGTTAATTAACTCCATGACGCTTATCCAACACCCACTTCCAAATATGTACCATCCCCTATCCATCCGTCCCATCCCCATTTCCCAAACATTTCACATGTGATATCCCATACAGCCCTCAATAACACACGCCCGCGGATTTTAAACAGACATCTCCATCTGAATAGCCTTGTGTGGGTTATACCCCTTTATGACGAAATCCTCCGGCTGCCAGCCATCAATATTCCCATCCCCCCTTTTTCTCCTCTCCTGTATCTCCAGCTCCGGAAACTCCCTAGGCTCTCTAGTCAACTGCGTCTCCAAAGCCTCAACGTGGTTGACATAAACGTGCGCGTCACCCATCACATGCGTCAGGCTCCCTGGCACCAGATCGCACACATGCGCCAGCATATGCGTCAGCAACGCGTACGATGCAATATTGAACGGCACCCCGAGGCCCATGTCGCATGACCTTTGGTACAATTGGCAATGCAACCGACCCTTCACCTCCCCTTCCCCGTTCTCTGTTTGTTCCCCCCCCTCTTTTACCTCCCCTTTGCCTCCCTCTTGTGTGATGTCGTTTTGCTCACCCTCCTTGGCGTCTTCTTTTGGAACCCTCCGGGCCCTGCGAGCCCTCGGATAGGAAACATAAAACTGCGCAAACATATGACACGGCGGGAGGACCATCTTGCCCAGGTCTTTTGGATTCCATGCCGTCAATATCAGTCTCCGGTCGTAAGGGTTGGTTTTCAACTTGTGTATGATGTGCTGCAGTTGATCCACCCCTTGCCCCGTATAATCCGTCTTGTAATCGACATAGTCGGCGCCAAAATGGCGCCATTGGAAGCCGTAAACCGGCCCCAAATCGCCCTCCTCCCGGTGCGTGAGGCCCAGGTTGTCGAGAAATTCCCGCGAGCCGTTGCCGTCCCAGATCTTGATCCCCGTTTCGCTCAAAGTCTTGGATGACGTGTTGCCCTCGATAAACCACAGCAGCTCAGCAATCACGGCGCGGGTAAACACCCGCTTTGTGGTGAGCAGCGGGAAGATTGGAGTCCCGTCGGACTTGGAGAGCGAGAACTTAAGGGGCCGCGGCGCGAAGATGGAGTAGGTCCCTGTTCCTGTCCTACTCATCACTGTCAGATACATGGAGGGGGACACATAAAGGGGGGTCTAAAGGGGGAACAGAGGGGCGAAAGGCGTACCGGTCTGGGCGGTGCTCGCCGTTCTCGAGGATTTCTCGCACGAGGTCGAGGTACTGGTATTCTTCGTGTCGCTGCATCTTTTCTGAGGAAGATAGCTTGGTGTTGTTGTTTTCCTGTGTTGAGCCCATTTTAGCGACTTGAAAATGCTGGAAGTTGTGGTGTTGGGAGTGGGAGGGAGTACACAGGGGAGAGAGAATGTTTAAAGTGGAAATCGCGTGCCCCGCGACGCGAACTGATCGCGTCGCATTGAAGTGGCGGGCCCCGCCATCCCGAGAAAGCTTAGCGCGGTTAAAGTGTCGCTGTAAATATTGTATAACTTTTAGTAACTACGAAGTAAGGTGTAATTATCATAGAACAAGTCACTACGCAGTATCAGCCGGCTGCCCATCAATCCAAACGACAATATTGCTAGGCGGATCTTCCATCTGCGTAAAGAACCTGCGTATATCCTCATCCTCATACCGCAGACTAAAGTGCATGAGCACAAACGTCGTCTTTGGATGGCTGCGAATCACCTTTTCCAGGTCAGCCCAGATAGTATGTTTGGTTTTTGCAGCCCGCGCGCGGTGTCTCTCGTCGAGGAAGCTGCACTCCGTAATGACCACCGCGATGCCGTCGCGCAGCCAGCTCGGGTCCGCAGCGAGCGTCGCGGCCGTCGTGTCCCCTAGAAATGCGAACATGGGCGTAGTGACCGGCGCCGTAATCTCCACTCCCGATTCTCTCAGTTTCTTGAGCGCCTCGCCGTCGTTTTGGAGGGGTGTATATTCTGGCTTGAGCCTGTTCGTCGTTGCCCTAAAGACATAACCCAGGCAGGGTACCGTATGGTCACATCTGAAAGCCTGCGCCGTGATATTCTTTGTGCGTCTGAGGTCAACCACGTCCCCGTCCTGTATCCCGTGCGTCACGTGTGTGAGCAACCTCCGGTACACACCGGTGGAGGACTGATGATGATGATGATTATTACCGTCATCCGTGTCCTCCCCCTCCGTTCCCTCCTCGGCCTGCAACTTCTTCGTCTTCTCCCGATCGGCCTCCTCAACCTCGTCGACCGTCAAGTGGCCCCCCAGGTTAAGCAGCGTCTTGGCCCGCACAAACTCGTCAAGCGCGTGGCGCATCTCGGCCGGGCAAAAGATGTCGGGTGGGTCGTCCCGCTTGACAAACGTCGGCGCCAGCAGCGTGTGGTCGCAATGGCCGTGCGTCAGGAAGATGTGCTTGGGCCGCTCGCGGTTGACGCACAGGCCGGCGTCCAGCAGCAGGTTGAGCTGCGGGATCACGAACGACGTGTGCCACGCCGCCCGCGACCGGCCCGTCAGCACGTAGTTGTTCCACGGCCGCGGGAAGCGCCACTCGAGGACCTCCTCGGACTGGTAGGTCCGCGGGACCGGCGTCGCAAATGCTGTTGTTGCTGTTGTTGTTCGTAGGGGCGGCGGCGACATAGTGGGAGTCGCAGCAGTATATGAATGTAATTAGTCCTGGATTTTCGCTTTTGTCGGGATTTTCTCGATCTCATCTACCCATTCCTACGGTAAATAAGTATACTCACACAGAATCCAGAGCTACGTAAAATTGAGGTAGGTTCGGTGTCCTTGTTGAGACCCGCATTTACATCAACTCTAATTGCCCCAGGGCAGAGACCTGTTTGAGTCATAACCTAACCTCGTCAGCCTTGAAGCTCGAGTCACATCGCCGTTCCCAAAAGTGTCAGTCAGCCTCCGCAAAAGCCGTACGGGCACGCTGGAAATGTTGATGTCGCCCATCTCGCCCAACAATGAAATTATGAGCATAATTAAATCTTGGCTATTCGCAGCCGTGCGTCTTGGGAACACTTTACGTACTATGCCTTGCTTCCATCCGCTGTGCCGGTCAGACGAGAGAAGCACGACACAGTCTGGATCTGGATAGATCGTGTGGAGTCGCCTACTATAAAGTCATTTTGCTGAGGCGCTGCGCAATGCTAGCAACGAAGTCGCATGCCTTTTTAGTCACAACAAAGGATGACATCCATGACAAAGGTGATGGGTAGATCACGAGTGCCGCTTCAGCGATCGATGCTGCCTTAATAGGTAATCTTTAATAAGTGTCTCATGTCAACGTCGTGGACCTGCCATTGTAGCGCAGCAGTGTACGGATATGTATGCTAGGTAGTCAAATTGCGTCGCTCAACCACCAACACTGTATCCGCATTGCGACCAGACCCTTCAGCAGCCACGGTGCTCTGTCGAAAGTGTATCTTGTCACCTCGCAATGTTCCTCAGCCTTATTCATAGCTACCGGGACAACTTCCAAAATGCATAGAGTAAGGATGCTCACTTCGAAACTCGTCGCCACCAACTTCTAAGCCTCTCCATTCGTCCCCCTCGTCCCCTTGTTCCTATTTGTCATTCTCGGCCGCTCATCCCCCCAGATCCTTATCATAGTCCTTGACATCTTCGAATCCGGGTGATCTCTCCCTAGAGCCTTTAATTTTAGCCTCCAGATTTCCATCAACATATCCATCACCTCTTTATATCTCTCCATGCTCCGGAGAGCAATTGCAAGATTTTTCATACTGTTACATGTATCGGAATGCTCCTGGCCCAGTACCTTTATCCGCAGCTTAAACGTCTGCCAATGCATCTCTTCTGCCTCCTCATGCTTCTCTAGCTTCCAATATACAATTCCGAGGTTATTCATACTCGTGAGTGTGCTGGGATGCTCCAGCCCTAGCACCTTCTCCTGCAGTTTAAGCGTCTGCCGATACATCTCTTCAGCCTCCTGATACCTCCTTTGCTCCTCAAGTACCGATGCGAGGTTACTCATAGTATGAAGTGTGACAGGATGCTCCTGGCCCAGTCTCTTCGTCCGCAGCTTAAGCGTCTGCCGATACATCTCTTCAGCCTCCTTATACCCTCCTTGCTTCCGATATATACTTGCGAGGTCATCTATACTCGCGAGTGTGTTGGGATGCTCCGGCCCTAGCACCTTCTCCTGCAGAGTAAGCGTCCGCCGATGTAGCTTTGCAGCATGCTGACGCATTTTTCGTTTCTCGTATATATTTGCGAGGTTATTCATACTCGCGAGTGTGCTGGGATGCTCCTGGCCCCATGCCTTCTTCTGTAGCTCAAGCGTCCGCCAATGTATCTCTTCAGCCTCCTGATACCTTCCTAGCTCCTTAAGTCCAATTGAGAGGTTGATTAGACTCTTAAGTGTCTCGGGATGCTCCGGGCCCAGTACTTTCGCCTGCAGCTTAAGCGTCTGTACACATATCTTTTGGGCCTCGTTATACCTCCTTAGGGAGTAAACTACACCTGCGAGGTATTTCATGCTATTAAGTGTGTCGGGATGCTCCTGGCCCAGTACCTTCTCTTGCAGCTTAACCGTCCGCCGATACATCTCTTCAGCGTCATTATACATTCCTAGACCCGTAAGTATAAATGCGAGGCTACTTATGGTCTTGAGTGTTTTAGGATCCTCTTGGCCGAATGCCCTCTCACTTAAGTAGAGCGCCTCCCGACATATCGGTTCTGCCTGCTGATACTTCCCGGCAAAGCTATAACTTCGCCCCACGTTATGCAGCAGATCCGACTTGGCTTTCTCATCAGTACAATCCGCTCGAGATTGTATGGCAATCAGGACATGTGGCAGATACCTCATCCATATGTCTCTGTTTTCGAATTCTGGCCATGGAAATACCTTAGCGAGGCACCTGATGACAAAGGTGGCAGTCCTCGCCCAGGTTCCTTCGTTATCCTTCACCACGTTCCGCATCGCGAGTCGAACGAGCCGATGGATCACCGAGGTAGCAGTCCCCGCCAACGCTGCTTCTTTGTCCTTTAATAAGTTCCGCATCGCGAGCCGAACGAGACGATGCATGTCAAACAGTCCGTCCTCCCCTCGCTCAGTGATGAATGCGTACGCTTTGAGGGTCCCAAGCGCATTCGCAGCATTAACCGTCCCTGCCTGGGGCAGCAAAGACTGCGGGATATCCTTCTCGCCGATGAAGCACATGAATCTCAGGTATTCTGTAGCAAGAGGGTCGTCGCGCGAAATATGATCAAACGATATCAGCCAAGTTGTGGCCACTGGGTTCCGAACCTCCCTGTATCGGCTCCGGTCCTCAAAGTCTCGGCTCAGTAAGTCAATCGAGTCCTTATCACTTAACTGACAAAGCTTGAGGTATTGTCCGGCAGAGATTTGTTTCTTGGCCATGTACGCGGATGCTTGCTTGATGGCCAGGGGCAAGTCTGCTAAGAAGTCAAGCAAGAGTCCCGTGCTCTGTGTATCGCGTGTTTGACTCTCCTTCAAATCCTTGCGCAACAAGTCGATGGCTTCGGGCCTGTTCATCTCCGCCATTGTGATGACACAATTGCCAGGGATGCCCAGATCCACTGCGACCTCACGGTTTCTCGTGGTAAACAGAATTGAGCCCTTTGGGCTGGAAGGAAGGTAGTTTCGCAGTAGCGGAGCTTGGGCGTTGTCGATAAGAAGCTCCCTGTCATCGGCGTTATCAATAACCAAAAGCCAGCTGCCGGCGCTCTCCTGGCTGAGGGCACACTTGACGAGAGCTTTGACGTCCGCCTTGTCTCCATCGATGTCCTTAACTTGGAGTTTTCGGCCGATCTCGCGGTAGGCGTTTTCGAAACTGGTGACGTTGATTGCCGGAACCCAGAAGATGGAGCAGTCTGGATGGTGATCGCGCACGCGAAAGACGGCCTCAAGTGCGATTTGCGTCTTTCCGACGCCTCCGAGCCCCTCGAGAGCCGTCCACTGGCAGTTGTCCCTGTCCGCGCTGGGAGGAACCATTGCAAGAAGACGTGCAAGGACCTGTTCGCGCCCGACGAAGTTTCTATTACGTCCAAACGGGACGACCCAATGACGCTGCAATGGTTGAACCTTATCTGTGTGAGTATACTGCTGGAGAATGGCCCTCGCTGCAGAAGCTGCGGTTGCCGCCGCGAAGTCTTGCCATTTCTTGTTCCTGTGGCTGTCCGCGTAGGCACACACGCCTTTGACGACGATGCAGGGCAACCTGTCCCAGATCCCGGCCCCTTCCATCTCGAAGGCGATGACTCCTTCTCTCTCGGCGATTCTGTCCCGGTCGGGGGCTGACTTCATCACCGTGTCGCCTGACGCCACAGCGCCGATGTGGATGGCGGGTTCTCGATCTTCCTCACTTGCGTCGTGTGCGGATTGCTCCTCCGGTCGAAGTCGCTCTCTGGCAACTAGGTGTTTTGCGTCGCATCCCAGCTCCTCACAAGACAATGTCCGGGCCTCCTGACAGACCGAGTAACTATTTCCGATATCCTCAGAGCAAATGCATGTCGGCGAAACATGATGTTTGTGACCATAGCTCGATTCGAAAAGCCTGTCTTGTGCCGGCCCAGGATCCTTGTATTTGCTTGGGGGGCGCCCCTCTTGAGCAGCCTTGATCCGAAGTTGTCTCAATGCATTAGCCGTTTGTCGTCGAAGTCTGACCCTGTCGGCCTCTATCATGTACAACAAACCTCGGACATCTCCAGTCGGCATGCAAAGATTGTCCTCGGCGGTATCCTTGCGCACGAACTCGTTTGCGTATCGTCTGCCAAAGTCATATTGCACGATGGTTTTGCTAATCACCACGTCGCCAAGCAGGATCTCGTCGCCACCGGCTCGAGGCACACCGCCGCAGATTCCAGCAAGGAGGACTAGTCGTAGTTCGGAGAAGCTCGTGTGCAGACCAGCTGCCGCAAAGGCCGCGCTCACTTTGCCCCTCTTACTAAGAAGAGTGAGAACGACATTGTGGTAGCCGATACGCCCGGTCCTATAGATATTGTCGTCCGCATCCGCTTTCCCGTAGGATTTCCCGTCTTTATCCCAAAACTCGTCGAAGACGAGCAACGCAGCGTTGTACTCTAGCTGCAGCGCGCAGACGATGGCAATCGTAAAGTCTTGCCGTTGGCGAGGTCGTAAGGTTGTCATTGGTAATGAACAATCCGGAGTCTGTCAAAGTCTGTCAAAGTATGAATTCGCTCTCTAAACAGCGCGTGTGGTATCTCGATGAACATCGGCGGAAGGCACGGATTTGCACTAGGGTCGAGATTACCCAGCCTGATCCTCTCGAAGGGAATAGCATGTCGTACGAAGCCATCAGGCTGAAGCATGCTTAAGTGGCACCTGGGAGCGACCTTGCTGCCTAAGTTGTCGGCAAGTACTGTACATGCATGTACACTACATTATTACATGGAAGGCAGGTTTGGAGGAGCTATCAAGTCAGGCACCGGCCAAGCCAAAGCTGCCAGCGTTTGATGTCCATTGGTCTCCGTCAAGGTTGGGGGGGCAGTATGTGCATACACATGCCTGGAGTCTCCACCAATGTGCAGTTCTGGGCTGTCAAGGCAGACACAGACAGTCCATTCGTCCATTCTCAACTTTTTCCCTGCCTACACTACGGATACCTACTGTGTAGGTCCCCTCCCGCTTGGGTCAAACAGGCTGGCGACACGCTTGCTTAATTACAAACTGTGGCATGTGAGCTTTGAGTCGGGCGTTCGTGTGTCACGCACCTTAATGACATTATTCATTTATATACTCTGCTTCTCAATCGTCTCGTCTTCTCTCGATCTTGTTATCCGGTACAATTTTTTTGTTGTTGCTATTAATGAGCGATCCCCTATCCCCTCTTCTTCTTTCTGTGTGAGGGGCGAGCGAGCGAGCTTACTGTGGTAGGTGGTTGGTCGGTCGGTCGGTCGGTCGGGGTGGGTAGGTGCATGCATGCATTGCAGATTGGCAGAATGGAATGGTGGTGGCGGGCCGGCGGCGCACTGGCACCCGCGCGGTTAGATACATACTTCCTTACACCTGTTCCGGGGTTATAAAGACTAGTGCGGTGGGTTGCTTCCGTTAAACTTTGCCTGAAAAGTATATATTGCCACAAACAGTAGTCATGGCTCACGCTACCGGTAGTCTTTATTTCCACCGAACATACGAAGTAGTCGACGCTGCCTTGACGAACGAACGAAAAGGCAAGGGCAGCAGCCGATGTACATACACACAGTACGGTACGGTACCGGTACATTTGGGCCATTGCTGGAGGCAAATAGAGACGGAAACATCCGTGGACGTACTTAAGCTCCTCCTCCTCACTTCCTCCTGGCATGTATGTACTTTACGCTAGTCAAAAAAAGTAATTGCTATTAATAATGCCTTGCACTAATTATTCATTCTGGTCGCTGAGATCCTCCCTTATATACAACTAACGCGTCGTGTTGCCAACTGGTTAGTAACCTGAGATCCTCTTTGTTCGAAGAAGGAAGCTGTCACCGTAGAGTGAGTCTGTCGTGACCCGATCCGACCCCAGGGTATGTACATTGCTGACGAGTTCGTGGTCGATATTGTAGGGGGGTTTTATTTTATTTTATTTTAAAACGTAATATTTGGGGGAATTACTCCTCCCGTGTCTTGTGTGTGATTCACCTCTCGCGATGTAAATAATTAAATCATCAACTCTAATAACTGTTGTAAACTAGATAACGCCATAGACATATATATCAGGTTCTAAAGCAGCCGGTATTTATCCCGCATTGCCGCTCTCTCATTCTAGGAGCTGTTAGTTAGTTGAGAGATCATCAGGTATGGCTACCTATCTAGAAGGGGCAAGCATGACGATGGGAAAGAGGAGGCAGGCGGGTGGATGGAGGGTCATTGTGTGTGTGTTTCGAAGCTCTCTCTCGGTGTCGGTCGTGCTCCATAGTCGCTGAGGTTGTGGTCGTGCTTTAGTGTGGTTGTAGTAGGCCGGTAAACAGGAAGGTAGTAGGCCGGTAAACAGGAAGATAGTAGGACGGGGTAATTGACGCTTCCAAAGATCAGCAGCGCTTTCAAGAAGAGGGGACCGTTGTATATGTGTTGTGCTGTAAGGAGAAATCAGTAAAGATGATGTGTTGTGACGAGCTTTGTCTCGTATTAGACCGTATATTAGTATCACCGAAGATCATAAATGTCAAGCGAGTTTCTTGAAAAATGCCAAACCAAAGTCAAGCGCCTGTAGCGCCACGGCCATATGTGTGATCAAGGGACAATCTTCTATGAACGAGCAGTCTCATTCAGCTATGTACGGCATCATGATGACCGAGCAAGAGCAGTCACTAATCATCAATCATTGACGAGCACTGCGCGCGGCGTTGTAATTTTCACTAGCTGTTTCGTCGTGGAAGTCGTGGTTTCGTGTGTGCTATAGCTCAAGGCGCAGGGACACACAAACAAGTCAAAGCAGAACCTTTTCCCCTTTTTTCTTATTGTAAGAAGATACCGCCTTGAGAATGAGGATTTGATGCTCCCAGCAAAACACACATAAAGAGATATGCCGTGGTTCCAACACGCCCCTCCCTTGCCTGTCGCCTGCCCCGACGACTCTGTGTTTATTTCCCCCCAGACCCAATTGTGATTTAAACCTCAGTGGTGACCTTCGCCTTGGGGTTGGTAACCTTGACGCTTAATTGCTTCGCTCTCGCGATGATGTCGATTCTCTTTCTGGAGGAGACGTTGTGGGCGATCCTGCAAAGCCACATAGTCAGCATATTCCGCCCCAATTTTCCTCTATGTGTGGTGAGGGGTACACGTACTCAGCGGCGTAGGTCTTGTTGTGCATGAGGAGGAGCTCGACGTCACGGACGTTGCTAACGAGGAAGGCCTTGTGGCCCGAGGGCATCATGTGCTTGGTCTTCTTGTTGGAGCCATAGCCGATCTAACCATCACGAACACGTCTGTTAGATCTCTGTTCCGAATCCCTTCGTAATCGCAGCCGCAAATTGAGTGACATACCGAAGGCATGGCAAGGTTGCCCTTAAACCGTCTCCGGACACGGTTGTCGATACCCTTGGGCTTGCGCCAGCTGGCGTCCAGGCACTTGAACCGGTCGCTCTGGTGGCGCATGAAGCGCTTCGTGCCTGTTTCACGACATCTTGTTAACCGATTTTGATTCCCGTCAATTTCCTTTCGCTCCCGGTCTCATCGCGGCGCCGAAAGAAATTTCTCAACGTCTGTCGGCGGGGTCGGATTGGATTTTTCGAGGTAAAAACGTACGCTTCTTCACGATGGGAACATGCTTCTTTGCGGAAACCATCTGGACGAGTAATCAGTTAAAGCAATCCTCAAGATACACAGCAGTAATGGCTCATACCTTGACTGTGCCGGTTGTCGTGTGATGGTCGAACTTTGGGCGATGTCGTCGTTATCAGGGCCAGGTACAAGGAAAAAATTCCAGAAATTGAAACCTTGGTGGGCTTAGGGTTGTGGTGAAATTGTTAGTGCTGGTCTGTGCACTCGCGAAAAGAAAAGGTGGGGCTGCCCGATCCTCAAATAGGGATCATTCCAGACCTCCACCAGCTGTTGGCATTGCCCATGGTTCAAAATGGTGCACTTGGTCTTCTTTCTCTCCTCATTCGTCCCGTCTGTCAGCGGAGTGGGGAACAGCCGCACGCCGAGTCAATGTTCATATGCATCACAATGGCGAGTCTAAAGGGAAAACCCAGTTTCTCGTCTGATCAAAATTGGTGTTTTGTTTCTATGGGATCTAATCTTCCGTTTTCATGAGACCGCAAGCAATAGTCTCATCGGTTGTTGATTCGAACCTGATTTCGTGAGCCCTGACTACAATTGCGCCTTTCCGCTACAATTGTCCTAGATTCCAGGGGCAGTAATGTCTCTTCCCCCAGCGACTACCAACTGCCGAGGTCAGGTAGCCACCATTGATAGTTCATATAAGATGGCCGACATGGTAGGCAAGCCGTCTCCAGAAAGAGGAACGTTCTGTTGATGGGCCACTGTCCGATGCGAAGAGCGTGAGCTTGACAACCCATTCGAGCGGACGTGATCGAGCAGCCCGCGATGGAGATTTGACGGAGAAGGTGGGTTCAGGCAATGTGACATCTGAAAGAGAGCCGACCAGCTGTTTCTCCTGGTCTATTACCGCTGGCTGAGAGATTCTAGAGTGAAGACCCAGCCTAGCTTCCTCTGTGAGCCTGTACGCTGATCCCACCCGGCCATATGTGCGCTGCATCCCATAACCAGCGACCTCGGGTTCATGCTGAGGCCTAGTCTACTCGTCTCCGTCTATTCCGAAAGCAAAACTCGCTAACTCGCTAGATCCTATTCCGCTTTACTGCATTTTGCACTCTTCACCCGTCTCCGCCTCATCTTCCTCCGACTCATCGCCTGGGCCAGCGCCCATCTGGAAGGAGTTAGTGCAATCCGTTGCCGAGACGGATTTCTGGGAAAACGGGGAATAGGAAGAAGGACAAGAGGGAACTTACCTGCTCCAGATCGGCACCTTTTTGGTAATGCACGTGATCGACCTCGTCGGCAGCAATGGGCGGTGCGGGAGGCGGGAGGAATTCTTGCAATGCCTCGTACTCGCTGTCGTTCTTCAGCCAGCCGTCCTCAGGGAAGTCAATCTTGACGACGAGATAGAGGTCTCCCTTCGTGTCTGACTTCTCCTTCGGCATACCCTCGCCTTCAACCTTGAGGACATCGTCAGGGCGGAGGATCTCGCCACGGGGATGGTCAATGAAGATACCTCTGCCGTCAAGATGCTTCAAGACGACGCGTGAGAAACCCGTCAGGGCCTCAGCGAGGGTGACGTGCAGATGCGCTGATAGGTCGTGTCCCGTGCGAGTAAACGTATCGTGCTGCTGCTCAATAATCTCGAAGATGAGATTGCCAGGTGTCTGGTCCGGGAATTGGTCTGCCTCGCCCTCCAGAACAATGTACTCTCCCCCCATGGAGCCGCGCGGAATGTAGAGCTCGAGCGCCTTGTTCTCCTTGACCGTCCGCTTGCCCTTGCACTTCTTGCAGCGGTCCTTTTCCTTGTAGTACATACCAGAGCCCTGGCAGTGGTCGCAGGGGATGGTTTCCTTGCGCACCAGGCCGGGACCAATCTGTCGGAACGCCTCCTGCATGCCTATGCCCCTGCAGCGGTCGCACTTGTTGGGCTTCACCTTGTCCTTGGCTCCGGAGCCCTTGCACTGGCTGCAGATAACCTGCTTCTCGGCGGCGAACTTGACCGTCTTGCCCTTGTAGAGCTCTTCGAGGGTGACCGTGTAGGACTGCTTCTCGTCTGGGCTGCGCTGAGGACGTCGGGGACCGCCAGGGCCCATTCCGCCCATTCCGAACATTTGGGCGAAAAGATCGTTTAGGTCGACTTCAACTCCGCCGTGATCGCCCCTCGAGGGGTCGAATGCGGCCATACCGTAGGTGTCGTAAAGCTCGCGTTTTTCCTCCTCGCGGAGGATCTCGTATGCTTGTGTAACCGCCTTGAATTTGGCTTCTGATTCGGCTCGCCTTTCCTCGGGGACCTTGTCGGGGTGATGTTGCAGGGCGAGCTAACCATTGTGTTAGGACAGCGAAAGTGCAGGTCGGCTTTGTGGCTCTCCTACCTTTCGATAAGCCTTCTTGATTTGATCCTGGCTTGCTGACCTTTCCACCCCAAGCACTTCTACATACCGTCAGCATCAGGTCAACGTGTAGTTATATCAGTCGGGTCGTCAATAGTGACAAGGTCGGGAGGTTATCCTTACCATAAAGATCGATCTCCTCATCTTCAGGCGGCGTTCTGCTGGGTCCGCCGTCCATGGTTGCTGTCGTTGATGATTATGTGGGTCGAGTGAAAAGATGGTTTCTTGTACACTGGTAACGAATTCTTAGTCGCAAACAGACGTGACGAACAAAAGTCTGGCGGGCAAGTCAGAAGCGGTTCGCGCCGCTGTATCGGTACGGATAGTGTGGGAAGCGTTGAGTTGGTATGGGAAAATTTAAGCCTGTGAAGGCCCACGGTAACGACCCCGCGGTTTGACAACTGGGATATGGAACCTACCAGCAGATCCCGAATGTTCAGGAAACGCTGGTGTTTTTAGTATGGCACTTCGGGCCCTTCTGATGTAGTATAGATGGGCAGACCGGAGGGACAATTCGTTTGCAAATGATTGTATGCCCCTACGTCAAGACAACGCCGAAACTTTTTTTCTTCGCCACGACAGGCAACCAGCCGAGCGGACGCAGATGGATGTCAGCCCCACATGCCTCCCGCTGTGTTTGGCCCGGTAGGGCGGGCAACCGTGAGCATCCTTACCATCTGGGCGGCACAAGTCTGGAGGATCAAACCACAGGATAGCTGTCTCGCCTATCATGCCTTTGTTCGTCATTGTCTCTCTTCACTCGTCTATGCAACCGGTAAAACATATAGGTATATAATAACGGTAGATGGCCCATTGCAACATCGGAAGGGACGCCCAAACACTCCATTCTCAACTCATTGTGATAGTGTCATACACTAGATATGCACCGCCACAGATCGATAGTAGAGCTCATATGATTAGTGGCGCAGCTCAAGCTCCGTGCACGCATGCTTTTGACAATGTTTGATGAGACGAGACGGAAGGCAATGCAATCCTACGTTCGTACATAGGATTGCAATACCGAAAGAGGAGGCTATGAGAGGTTTACGTCTTCCTAGGAGGTCGGTATGCTCAGAATGGGCTCGACTGAGGTCGATAGTCGCTCCTACCCGGCACCTCAAGAGGTTTCTCTCAGACGGCGCAAATTTGGGTGAGAAGCAGACCCTGAGAAGGCACACCAAAAATAGTAGACGACTACTGCCCGAAACAGCGTGCCGCACCCGCTTTGCGCCGTCGCCGACGGGCTATCTCCATCTAGGATCGCTCCGGACGGCGTTGTTCAACTTTTTGCTGGCCAAAGCAACCGGCGGCCAGTTCATCCTGCGCATTGAAGACACTGATCAGGTGGCCCCCTTTCACCCTCGCCCATTAAACCACCAGTCCGGTGCTAATGTGATACCAGACACGCATCGTGCAAGACGCCGAAAAGAGACTGTACGAAGACTTGCACTGGGCAGGCTTGTCATGGGACGAAGGCCCCGACGTCTCAGGACCATATGGTCCCTATCGACAGTCTGAGAGACTACGTCTCTACGACGAGCATGCGGAGCACCTGATTCACTCCGGAAAGGCGTATCGATGCTTCTGCTCGCCCGAGGACGTAGAGGCACACAAACGCAGGGCCCATGAGACGGGTGGTTCAACTCACTACCCAGGGACGTGCCGCAACATATCTCCTGAGGAGTCTGACGAGCGCGCACACAGAGGAGAAAAGTTTGCAGTACGATTCAAGAGCAACAGCGACAGAGAAAACACTGCCACTATCCAGGACATCGTTTACGGCCGGTACAGGAAGGCCGAGATCGAAGAGGATTTCATCATCCGCAAACGCGACGGGTTTCCCACCTATCACTTTGCCAATATCGTCGATGACCGGTTCATGAAGATTACTCATGTCATCCGCGGAGCTGTAAACCCACCCTTCCTCCCTCCTCGCATGCACTTTTTCTATGCTGACGATGGGTAGGAATGGCTCATCTCAACCCCAAAGCACGTCGAGCTGTACAATGCCTTTGGCTGGGAACCGCCACAGTTCGCCCATGTCGGGCTGCTGGTCGATAACAAGCGGCAAAAGCTGAGCAAGCGGCACCAAGGGACGGACATGACGTGGTACCGCAACAGGCAGGTTCTCCCCGACGCGCTGCTCAATTTTGCCGTCCTGCTCGGTTGGAACCGGACAAACTCCAAAGAGGACGTCATGTCTCTTCAGGAGATGATTGACAGCGTAAGCCCCCACCCGCCCGCCGTCACCCCTCGTACCTTCACTCACTTGGAGTGTAGTTCTCTCTAAAGTTCAGCAAGGGCGACATCATCGTGTCCTTCGACAAGCTGCCGTACCTCCAAAGCAAGCACCTCCAGCGCCTCATCAACACCGACCCTCCCGCTCAAAACCTGTTCAGCCGTTACCTAACGCCCATCGAAAACATCATCAACCGTGTTGAGCATGTCCGGCTAGGCAACAATATCACTTCCCAAGGAACGATCAGCCCCGATTCCATCAGCAAACCAGTGGTACCTACCACACCCGGGGTATCAGGTTCCCAGCTGCAAGGCCATATTCTGGATGTGCTCCGCATCAACAAGGTGCCCGAGACCCAAATCATCGCCACCCCTTCCCGCAAGGATGTTCTAGAAGGTTTTGTCACCCAAAACAAGTACCTCTTCTGGGGGATCCCTGAACACGTCTTTGAGGAACGTTTCAAAGATCTAGACATCAACACCGAAAAGATCTCCCTCGCTGACCGCATCGAACACGTAACCCCTACCGAGGTGGTGCACTTTTTCCTGGACACACTCGAAGAGGTACCCGACAACCTGTGGACCACCGAGCATTTAAGAGGGCTGGCAGAAAACGCAGCAAGCAATTTCATCACGTACGCCGATGGCAACGAGACGAGAAACAAGAGCGCGGGCTACAAGTTCCTGCGATGGGCGTTGATGGGAGGTGACCACGGACCTGCATTGGCTGCCGTCATGAAGTTACTCGGCCGAGAGGAAACCATGTTCCGGCTCGAATCGGCTGCTCGCTCTTTGGAGGCGAGCAAGGACAGACGGTGACGGCATGGACGGGAAGAAGATGCCCACGCGAGCGCAGCAGGGAGATTGCACAGAAGGACCGGGAGAAGAAGTAAGTAGAGTACCATATGGTGTCACTCTTGGCGGAAAAGTTACTGTAATCTACCCATGTACATCAACACCAAAAGCCCTGTATCAAAAAAAGCTGTATCATAATCTTTTTCTCATAACGCCATTCCTTTTGCCTTCACGGCAAAGCTCTCTCTCTCTCGTACGTAGTGTATTATTATTCATAGCCTTGTAAGTCTTGCCTTTCCTCCAGCGTGCTTAAGAAGTGTTCATCTCCTCATCACCCGCAGGGGTACTACTACTTCCATCTCCACCTCCACCAAAGATACTAACCTTGACCTCCGTCGCCATCAGCCCCGCCTTCTCCTTGGCCGCAACCTGCTTGACATCCCTCGTGATCTTTTCAAACGTGTTATCAAGCGCTTTGCTCTGTGGTGTCTGCTGGGGTATCACCGGTAGCTGTCCCCCCCCTCCCCCAGCACCCCCTTTTGTTGCTCCATCGCCCGTCAACCCGCCCCCACCGTATCCCGCAATCAGTAAATCACTTGTTGCCTGCTTGCCCGCATGTTCCAGTCCGGTAGCCGCGTCCGCCAGCCTGGTGGCCACGTCCCCAATCATCTGCGTCCCGTACTCCCTGTTCGACAGTAACGGGTTCTGGGCGAGCGTCTGAACCCAGTATTTGTTCCACAGCAGATCCAACAGCTTCGTGTCCAACGTAGACTTGAAGTGTTCAACCTCTAGGCTGTAATATCTCGAGGAATGCGCGCCAAAATCCTCAACTTTCGCCAGCGGTACGCTCTCATACCCCTCAGCATCCGTTGCCCCTCCCCCTCCCCCTCCTTTTACCGCCCCCCCTGTTCCTCCTCCCCCCTCTGTTTTTGCGGTGTAATTCTCCGGATAGGTCCTGAAAGCCCCGATATCCACCATCCCCCGGCTGACAGTCCTGTCCGGGTCCACGACGACCGCCACGAAGGGATCGTTAAACTGCTGCTGAGTATGCTGCGTGCCCACGTCGATCCCTGACAGCCAGCACCCGTACCCCGGGTGACTGTGGTACCAGCCCACGACGTTCTCCTGTCTGCTCTCCTCCCTGCAGCAAGTAAGGTACTGCACCATGTATTCGTTCGCGTCGTCCTGGGCATTCACTCTTGTCTCGGTCCCCTCCACGGGCAACCGAAAGCTGTCGGTAACGACAATCGTCGTCCCGTCGACATACCCCTGCATCAACCCCATCACCTCCAGATTACCACCGCTCCGCGCGTGCATCACCATCTTGACCAGCGCGATACTGCTGATGCGGACAGACCGGAAATAGTTGGGGTCTTTCATCCATGGTTTCGAGGATGCGGGCCCAGTGGTGAGCGCTTTCTGGGTCTCCGAGTTGTAGGAATATAGGGAATCGCGAGCAGGGTCCGACAGGCGGTCGGTTATTGGTAACTCTACCCACATAAACACACGCATTAGTACACGACCCAAAGGTACGGAAGGATCTAAAACATTACCCATTGTCACAATCGTGCGTTTGCGTATCAGCGAAGTGTGGAGGGAGGGAGAGTTGATGGTGGGAGAGTGGTGTTGACGTTGGAGGCGAGTGCTGTCTGAGCTCCTACTCCGGACAGGCTGGACAGGTGCCTGGTCGGGTGTGGGGTAAGTTTATTAGAGAAGGCACGGAAGCCTATGACAGTTGGAGCTGTTGGAGGGGTGAGGGGCAGTTTCTAAACGCACTTGATAAGATAAGGAATCCGGCCAGGATGATATCACCGATTCACAGTTAAAACATAGCACCCCTCTGCACAACACATATCGATTGTTCAAAGTGGACAGTCATATCATATTAACTACATGCTATTTCCTTCACAGTCCAGCTAACCGCACCGCCGAGTCGGGGCTTGTCACAATGATCTTGTTGTCACAGGTTAACCCGCGTGATACAAAGCAGAGAAATAGTTCAGCATGGACACTTCCCTAAGCTAGTGATGAGCCCTTAGGATTGTAGGGAGGATGATGGGACGAACTCCTGGGAAGTGTTGACAAACAGCATCGCCGGACAGTCACTTCACGGTTATAGCATCCGAGGAACTATCATTCCCCCCTAATAATTATTTATTCATCATAGCGAACTACCCTATCTCAATACTCTAGTGTGCCGCCAGAGTTCCCTAGTTATTTCCCGTAGCCTGTATGAATACAGAAACAAGCCATCCGTCAGAAAAGAGGTTTCTGACTGAATTTGAACCTCTATGACCCTCCTAGTAAACACGCCTAAGACCTCTCAAGAAAAGCTCATTTACGCCCACAATCATGAACCGCCGGAACATTTTTTCCGCGGTGCCAATCCATGCCTGTGGCGCCAATTGCCTGAAGCGCTTTTTGGGATTTCCCTTTCCATCCATTGTACACGCCATAAACACCATTGCTTGATATCCCGCCGGGGAGAAAAAAAGGAGAGGTACATAAAACCGATGTACAGAGTGGAGAGAACATAGGCTAAATAAAACTCAGGACTTCACTCCATTCTGGCCCCTTTCCTGAGACTCGTCGTCATCATCTTCGTCGTCCGTTTCTTTCTTCCCAGACTTCAACAACGCAGCAGCCTCTCCAACTTCCATCGCATGGAGGCGCTTCTTTTGCTCCCTCTCAAGGTCTGTCTGTTGCCGGTTTCCCGGTAGGAGCTGCGAAGCAGAAACGGCCTCAACTTCGTACTCTTCCTCCTCACTCTCCTCGTCGCCGCTCTCTGTCGATGGGACGGTCCGGGGAGATGAGGCTGACGTCATCTCAGCTAAAGGTGGTGAAGGAGGCGCAGACGGAGATTGTCGGGGTGCACTCGACCCGCGATGATCAAAGGCCTTGATTGTGGGATCAAATGCCGCCGGAAGACCTATCGCAGCGGCAACTCGGTGTGCCTCTTCGTCGGCGGATAGACCTCGCTCAAGTTCGTACAAGCTGCTCGCTCCACTTTCGGCTTCGTGTTTGCCGGCATTGTGAGCCAACATGGCAACGTAACTCTGCCGTGTCGGGTCGAGCATCCGCTTCTCCTTCTTCTTGTTGCGCTTATCGTCGGGCCGAACCACAACCACGGGTACAGGGCTATACTGAAGGCAGTATTTCGAGAACGAATTCCGGGTGTTCATAAGACCCTGGATACCACCGAGGGACCTACCCCTAGTTCCGACGATAAGCATTGAAGGCTGGTAGATTTGAATCTGCTAGGCCGAAGGCCCTAGCGTCAGCACACATCCATCCATCTCGGGGTTCATATCTGAGCCAGGAACCTACCAGTTGCTGAAAGGTTGCGTGCAGCTTCCCAACCGAGTACTCCAAGATTAGGCTAATGGCTTTGTTAAGCTCATTCTTGGCTTGGATCGATCGCATCAGCCTCCACGCATCCTCTTGGTAGCTCTTCTCACTGGTGCGAACTGGGCTCTCCAAGACTCGCACGCAGACGACCTCGTCACCATCGTCCACCATGTTGTGTAACAGCCACACCAGGGCATAATCGGAGTAGGCATGATCATCTACGCCTACCATGAACGTACGCGACATACGCGACGGGCGGTAGCCCTGGTGTCGGACTTGGAGGCTCAATGATGACGTGTTATGCTTCGTAGCCTCGCCATTTGGTAGATTATCAAATCCAACATGCTGTTTAAACCTACGAACCGGAACCGGACTCTCTGTTAGCGTGGCCATTGACAACTTTGGGTTATGAGCTATAGTATGGTTTGCGTGGTATTACAGCAGGAACACAGCTTGTGAGTCGACAATGCACAGCTTGGCATCGTTGGCAGTCTTGAATAACCACAGTAACAGATGAGGGGAGGCGCGTGACTCTTCAGCCGTTGCGCGAATTTTAGTGCAGTGGGGTGTGGCGGGGGTCTGAAAGCAGGGCCAGATCAGATTTAGGGAGAGGATGGAGAATAGAGTTAGATGATGCAGAGGCATGTCAAGCATGTGGTAATGGCTGAGGGCCTGGGCCTGCACTGCCCTTCGCACGCCCGGCTAACGAGACTCGGGTCTGGGAACAGCTAGAGATCGAGCAAGATGATGGCATGGTGGACTAGTGGGGTGGCGGGGTTGGGGACTTGGGTGTTGGCAAATAGGAGGGGCTTGGGTAGTGATGCGGGTCAACACCGTTGTGAGCGGGATGGGCGAGTAAAGCGAGCTCAAAGCCGCGTCAAGCACTCGCATGACGGCTCGCTGGAGGAATAATGCATTTTGAAGACTCACACGACGGCCTTCCTTGAAGGGAAGTTCGTGTGCGTGACAAAAGGTGAGAAAGTGGAGAGGGCTAAGGGATGGGGTGGTAGTGAAGGAGGCTAGGGTGCAGAGCTGTCACACTCGCTGCAGCTGGGACTGACTTCCAGCCGCTCGGGTGATTGTAGGGGCCTGATCGTCCTAGATGGAGCCCAAGCTGATGCTGCAGACATCTGTCCCAAGCACGATGATCTTGCAGCGAAGGGTAGAGGTGTCTGGCATCTCCGTGAAGAATGAGGATTGGCTTGGGCCCCACAAGTTGGAGGGATATGCAGGCATCCGGGTACAACAGTATCTCCATAAAAAGCACCACTCGGGCCGCGGTGCGGGGACGGTTAGGTAGGTTGTATCTCGGTGTGTATGCAGCTCGTTTGGGTTGGAGATAAGCAAAACGGAAGTAGGCACTTACGTTACGGGTGAAGGCGACGACTCTCGCAGTCGTTTGCTGTCTGTCTTGCGCGGGAGGCCCTGGGGCAACGAAGGGTTTCGGGGCGGCCGAAACGAAACAGATGCCGCCGACGACTTTCTTGACATAGTATGTGGGCGTTCGCTGCCGTTGCTCGAAGCGCGCCGGGAGCTGCTGCCCACTGTCGCCGTTCCCTCGCCTAAGCTTGAGGCCGAATTCCCTGGACTGACGCCGGGCGATGTGCTGCTACCCCGGTCGCCATCTCTACCTCCGGCGGCAAAGGTAACCTTGCAGGGACGATCGGCGGGAGTAGGAGATGCTGACTTCACGGAGAAGTAGTCGGCGCGCATCGGCGTCAACGGCGACACGTCGGAGTCCGGGCTCTTGTCGGTCATCGACTGGGAGGTGGATGACCCGTGCACATGGTTGGGAGTCTTCTCAGGCATGGTAAGAAGCTCTGCGAGCTTGTCGAAGCGCTTTCTGAATCTCGGTTTTAAAGCCAGTGCTATTGCGGCCTCGAGGGAGGCCAGCAGAGGCTATTTCGCGATGAAATGCATCGAGGTCGGGGGAGAAAACGGGCGCTCGTGAAGGAGCACACCTTGGCGGCCTTCTCCGAGGTGTCGTTAGATGACGGCACCGTAGGGAAAGGTCGAGCGTTAGGAAGGCAAACGGCGGGCGCAGTAGTTATCAGCTTCGCATCGCCTTGAGGTGAGTAAGGCAGACCGGACGATGATTGTGGGAACCTGCTGGACGGGAACTATATTTTTGCCAAGTGGAACTTGGGACGGCTCGTCGGTTGCAACAGGTTCGAGCTAGGTAAGCGGTATTGTAATGCCAGATGTGTGACGGAGTAAGTTGAAGAGAGATGATTCTCCGAGCTTCTCGAGCTAGGTCGGTAGGGCGGTAAATAGAGTTTTGGGGGGGAAGGAGCTATGGGTGTGAGCTAGTGGAGCTTCGGGGAAACAACGATGTTGATCGCGTCACGCCTTCAAAGAGTAGGCACAGGAAGAAGGTTGTTGGAACTTCACGTATCGGGTGTATGTATGCATGTACGTTACAGGTTACATGCAAGGAAGGAAGAAGAAAAATAAGCCGTGCTTTGCTGGCACCCCAGTGGTTAGATATCGCGGCTCGAGCACCCAGGTCCATCTCTCTTTTCCCTCTTGTTCTTTTCTGCTGGTCTTGGCACGTAATGTCACTTCTCACAAAAGGGCTGTTAAACAACCCACGCAAGGTCCTTAGTCACTCCTTGCGCACTCCTTCCGCCTTATGCATTTACTGCGTGACCTGACCTTGTATTCCGGGGCTGTTAAACCCTTTGGGGTAGTATGTACAGTACATACCTATTTTCATGTGCCGCACCCGACTTGGCTCTCGTCCGTCTGGTTCCAATTTACCAGAATTCATGTTTTCGCCGTGGGACACGAATTTTCGACGATCGTTGTTCGGAATCATACGTCGTCCCATGGTATCCATTTTGAGGAAACCGTTCGTTTTCTGCCGGGGTATAGCAAGGCATAGTAGCTGATAATCATGATGTTTCTCTCGGTTCATTGCATCAGAATCGTCCCTTCCATGTCCCGCACGCACGCACCGGAGTTCCAATAGGCATTAATGCTGGCCGCCACCAACACATAGAGCAGAAATCCAACATGTGTGTCGTACGGCGTGTGTGCACATGGGAAAATGCTGCTGTACGGCCAAACACGACAGGCCAAGCTTTTCCCTCGACCAATCCACAAGATAAGGTCTTGGCAAAACTCAGCAGCCGTCTGCCTAGCTCCGTAGCCTCGTCACCTTTCGGACGCGCCTTGGCCACACCTTTCCACAATGCGGAAAAGTTGCTTTTCACACTCACTCCCTTCCGGCACAACCCCTCTGTGTTGTCCCACTTCCCCCTCCACCTCCCTACCCCGGAAGTGCACTGCACCACATCCGCTGCCGTCATCGTTGCGCGCTACCGTTTCCCTCTTTTCCCTCTTCTCCGTAGGCTGGCCCGAGGCTATCCCATGCTTGGAAGATGTGTAAGGTTCCCAAGTTTTTAGTTTCCCAGCAAGCGGGCGGCAGATGGGCGGGCGCTTGAGAGCTTCCCATCCGTCTTTCCATTCTTCCACTAGCTCCCTGAGGCTGATCTTCGTGATGGGACACACACACACACTGTCTGTCTGTCTGTCTGTCTGTGTCTGTCGGGCAATGGTTATTAACAAAACCCAAAACCCCACTGATGAACACCTTGGCGTTACCCTACCGCAAACCATTTTCTCTTTGGCAAAGGTTTGGCAGCGGCGCAGCACATCCACACACACAGACATCCTGAGTTGTGAACCCCCCATTTACAGGTTGTTGGGTTCTAAATGGGTGGTGGTTGTAATGGACCCGACCCCACATTTCTCTCTCACACAGCTACTACCTACTGTGTATGTGCCGCCCGCGCGCAAGCGGTTGGTTGATGCGATCGCGATAGGTGTGAGGTGCGTGTGGCTATCTGTATGTATGGTATGTCTAGGTTTCTAATCCGGCAACGTCCTGGAATGAATACAATCGGTTCTTGGTTTCCTCGTTTCTTTTCGTTCAACATGGATGCGAGAACTCAAGTCTCTCTCTCCCCGCGGAAGCATCATCCCAAACACTCCCAAACCCCCCCCCCCCCCCGGGGGCAATGGGTCCAATGGTGAGTGAGTGTGGTGATTGATGATGTGGCCGGAGAGCGGGCATTCACACAGAAACAAGCAGCAAGCAGCAGCAGTAACGCCGTGCAGCAGCACACAAGTTTGGGAGTCGTCCAACCAACCAAGGAGCCAAGAATTCCCATGTGCTCTCCTTTCTCCCACTCCCGAGCACGGAGTGTATGCCCGTGCAAGGTAATAAAGGTAAGGATAATGAAGCCTTTTTTTTTTTTTTTTTTTTTTTTGCGCAATTGTGGATGCGTGAGGCTGCCGGTTTGCTTTCCCTTGCTTGCAGCACGCACTCCTTGCGTGATAATGCAGCCTCACCGAACTGGACCACTTGCACTGCTGTACCAAACTTCCCGCCAAACGATCTAGACTCCCATGAACGCAAACTACATTGCTATTTGCCCGCAGCTGAGCCCGACCACTCCCGAGCCCGAATCCGTCCAGATAGCCAACCCCCAGTCAGTCGGACGGAAAGATAAAGGTGCAGTTTTCTATTTTCCCACATTCCACATTGTGGACAGAGGTACGTACCTGTAAGTGGGGCACGTTCCTGTGGAACGGAGGCCTCACTTTCTCACACTTTCTCGAGTTTCCGAGAGATGCGTGTGTGAGTGCGTTGGCCGACGAAGCAAGGGAAGTGCATACATTGCATAGTTAATCACTACGAGGGCGCGGAGAAACTGCAGGTGGCGCGGGTTTCAGTGTGTCATATCGGGCTTGGCTTTTCAAGAGAGGAGGGAGAAGAAAATAAAGCCGTCGGTTGCCAGTCCAGTTACCTACAGTATCTACATGCTGTATCTCAGTGTGTACATACACATCCCCGGGACACTCTTGTTGTGGTTTGTGAGTTGGTATGGTCGCGGGAAGTGGCAGGCACAGGTTTCCCTCGTCCTAACTGCCAGTTCCCGTATCTCTTGCATCGTGCCGTCCTGCTCTTTCTATAACATACAGTAGAGGGAGTGACAAACGAACGGTACCGCCAAGCATCACCTTACCACCACACCCAGTAATATCGTAGCTACCGGAGCTACCCATACATCATAAATCCATTTGTTATATGTAGTGTTTGATGGCGGTAATATGTCGGTAAGTTTAACCGCCAGTCTATATATCACTACTGATATATGAAGAGCGGGCTATCTCCCTGGTCCTACATACAATACAAGCATGAACGAGCTGAGATAAGATGCGGTCAGCACAGTGTAGGAGATAGGCCGTATCGAACTTATGGCGCCATCGAGAGCAACATTCCGCCCTCGAATAGGCTGATGGCAAGCCGCCAAGACGGGTTATCGAGGGGTATGTATGTTATGTACATATAGTTCAAACAGTATTGGGTCGTTCCGCGTCACCGAGTATATCTGGGCGTGCACACACACAAAGATTCACATACATTCAAATGCCGATATTTTTCTCTATCTCTTCCTCTTCCTAAGGTATCTTATAGGCAAAGATACCGAAATATGTAAGCTGCTGTGGGTTTCTTTTTTCCCGCCCCTTGACAAATCCCACAGATAAAATTTGCCCAGCCTACCACCATCCCGGGTTGTCTCACAACATGTAGTGTCCGCTTACGCCTCATGCAGATGCAGATGCTGTTGACGAAGAGGCCCGCGCGCAGCCCTAGTCCTTTCTCCTCCCAGAGAGAGTATAGTGTAATTACTATGCAGTTGTACACACAATGGGCTCGGAACGATAAGGGTCCGGGAAGGAAACCTTCCGTGCCCGACCGCATCAAACATACTCAACCAACCAACTCAACACAAACTATAATCACGCATATGTGCGTGATAGGTTGCGTAGATACCAGTCCACCAACTTACGGCCAACTTTGGCTTCCGAGATGTGAATTAGATCCTGTCGGTTGATGTCAGCACTACGGTTGCATGCAGAAACTGCCAATGGCAAATGTTCAAAGTGATAGGAGTGAATAGAGGGGAAATGCCGCAGAAATGGGGCGGGGGGAGGGGGGAGGATAACTCACGCCTTGCATGGCATAGTCGAGATCGCTGACGTTGACCAGCTCACCCTCCAATAGCCCTTGGTCAGTCCAGCGCAGCTGCTTCGTCCGTTGCTTGTTAACCAGCAGCCATGATCGCAGCTCCTCGGGCTTCACATCGAGGAAACCAGCGAGCTTCTTGAGGTCCATGGTCGTGTAGAGGCGCAGGTATGACTTGACAGTAGGGCTCCACATGTTGGTCTTGACCTCGTCCATGAAGATGGCCAGGTGGTGTTCGATGGGGTCGACGTTGGCCTCCGGGTTGTCAAAGTCTGGCGGAACAGCCGCGATGAACTTGGGGCAGGCAGAGCGGAAGAGCTCCTCAAAGATGGGAAGAGAGTCGGGGCCGCCGCGCTGCAGCTTCAGGAGCTGGTCGCCGTACTTCTCCCGCAGCGCAGTGTGGATGGTGTCGTCCAGGCGGGTGGGGTGGAAGGCGATGCAGATGGCGATCAGCGCATACATGTGCTCGTTCTTCTTGGTGATGGAGTCGTACTGCGCGTTCTTCTGGAAGTTCTTTGTCCGCGAGACGTAGACCAGAATGTGGCTGAACATGCGGATGGCGTCGCCGTAGCGGCGCATCATCATGTACGAGAAACCCACGTAGTAGTAGGTTGTGAAGTGGGCGGCCATGACCCGGGCGAACATGGCCTTCTTGTTCAGCTCAATGTCGTCGAGCGTCTTAAGCGCGAGGCTGAAGTCTCCGAGAAGGCAGTGTACCCGGAGGAGACCGATGATGGAGAAGTACCCCAGCATACGGTAAAGGCTCTTGGAGCCGTATTCGCCGGCCTTGGACATGGGGTCCTCGTTCCGCTTCATCGCCGCCAGCTGCTCCGTGATCTGCGATCTTTGGATAAGGGAGTAGAGCACGTTCAGCACGCTGTAACATCCCCATGTGTTCGGGTTCTCGCGGAGCATCTGCACCTCCTCCTCATTCTTCTCGTTGTTGCCTTGCCGGGCGATTCTGGCCCTGTATGAGGAGAAAGAGTTGAATTGGTAGATGAACTCGTCGATGACATCCCACGCCCAGTAGTACTATTGTCCCAAATAAGTCAGCAAACACAGCTCGAATCCCATCCGGAACATATCCGCAGACTGACCGACGGGGGCTCGAGGTCCACGGGACCATCTGAGTTGAGGATGTAGTGGAACAAGCTGCAGTAAGCATCGTAGCTCTGGAACTTGACATCGAGAGGCGCCTGAAAGTCCAGCGGCTGGGCAGCTTGGGCGAGTTTTGATTGAATATCGTCGGCTTGTTGGGCCATCGAGAGTGAGGGGACATGCTCCAGCTCGTCCATGCCTTCCTCATATTGCACCTGCTCCTTGTAGTCGGCCACAAGGGCTTCCTCCTCCACATCGCTGTCATCGTCCATGGCGCGCGCGGCCGCCATGCCGTTTTGGAAAGTGCTCATATTTTGTCTATTGACCCTCCAGGGTCGTTCGCAGCACTCTGTCGTTCAGTCACTCTCTTCCCGTCAGTCGTGGTGCGGCCTTGACCGTCGCGAAAATTCGTCGGCCGTAAATCGCTTGGTCAGGCGGGGCTCGATTTTTGTGTCCGAGGGGCTATTCGATTATGCCACGAAATTTTGACGGCGACTGGGCAGTGGTTCAAGCAAAGTTTAGGGTTTGGCGCCATGCGACAGATCCTTTAGCATGGAAACCTCGCTTTACGCATATTTCGAAGCCAAGTTTTAGGACAGTGGGGTAGCTCTTCCTGTGCGCGGAACAGCGGTTGCATGGGCTAAAAAAAATATCTAGCTCTTACCTTCTCTAAGAGCCTGTCGACATGCCAATGACGTTGTAATATAAGCAATGCCATCTACCTGGCAGCTAAGATAGTGGCAATATAACAAGCCAGAGAATTTCAAGTCTGCCGGTGGTGCCCCGCGCTATGCACAACGGCCCTCCACCGAATAATCCGTGCATCTCTTACAAAACTCGGTTTTTAAATGCAGTCGTCGAGGTGTTAGTCATACAAGGAAATCTGCCCCTCCACTCTGATACCCCGCTATCATTGATATTCCATCTTGAAGAGACAAAAGATTGCCGTTCTGGGACTTTGCGTCCCAAATTATAGGAACAACTGTAATTCTTCCAAGATTCCTGCGACATCTGGCCAAGATGCCCGTTGTCAGTCCTGAAAAGCTGGCCTCGCTCCAGCAAAACGCAGATGACGTGCGGAATGTGAGTCTGACATATAGCCCCTGACGAGATGGCTTAGGAAGCTAACACGATGCGCCCAGATCTGCATTTTAGCCCACGTGGTATGTACCCATATGCGCTTGACACAGCTCATGGCAACATAGCGAGATATATGGACTTGGCTCACAGTTTCCGTAGGATCATGGCAAAACATCCCTCACAGATGCCCTTCTTGCCACAAATGGCATCATCTCGCCCAAACTCGCCGGCAAGATCCGGTATCTTGACTCCCGGCCCGATGAGCAGTTGCGAGGCATCACGATGGAGTCCTCGGCTATTTCGTTATTCTTCTCCATGTTGAGAAGGACAAGTCCTGAGGCAACACCAGAGGCGAAAGAGTATCTCATCAATCTGATCGACTCCCCTGGACACATCGATTTCAGCAGCGAGGTGTCAACAGCATCTCGTCTATGCGACGGCGCCGTTGTGCTTGTGGACGCGGTCGAGGGAGTGTGCAGCCAGACTGTGACGGTCTTGAGGCAGACGTGGACTGAGAAGCTCAAGCCGCTCTTGGTCATCAACAAGATGGACCGCCTCATAACCGAGTTGAAGATGACCCCTGGCGAGGCCTACATCCATCTCAGTAAGCTTCTAGAACAAGTCAACGCCGTGCTGGGCAGTTTCTTCCAAGGCGAGCGTATGGAAGAGGACCTCAACTGGCGGGAAAGGATGGAGGAGCGAGTGGCGGCGGCGGCGGCCAAGGAAGAAGCCAAGATGGCGGGCCAGCAGAGCGATTCGAACGAGCTGGAATTCCAAGAAAGAGACGACGAGGAACTCTACTTCGCCCCGGAAAAGAACAACGTCATCTTCGGCAGTGCCATCGACGGCTGGGCATTCACGGTCAGACAGTTTGCGGGCCTCTATGAGAAGAAGCTTGGCATCAAAAGGAGTCTGCTGGAAAAGGTGCTGTGGGGCAATTTCTACTTGGATCCCAAGACGAAGAAGGTACTGGGACCCAAGCATCTCAAGGGGCGCCCCCTGAAACCCATATTTGTTCAGCTCGTGCTGGAGCAAATCTGGGCCGTCTACAACGCGACTACCGGCGGCGACAGTGGCAAAGGGGACCCCGCTCTCTTGGAGAAAATCACAAAGTCGCTGGGTCTCTCCATACCCCCCCATATCATCCGCTCCAGGGATCCAAGACTACTCTTGACAACTGTCATCTCCTCCTGGCTACCCCTCTCCGTGGCTCTGCTAGTTTCCGTGGTGGAATCCCTCCCATCACCGAAAACGGCACAAGCGGAGCGGTTACCGGACTTGCTGAGGGACGTTCCCGGAGCAGACCACATCGATCCCAGGGTCAAGGATGCGATGGTGTCCTTCAAAAAACAGGCATCAGATCCCGTCGTCGCCTACGTCAGCAAGATGGTGTCAGTCCCCGAGAGCGAACTACCCGAGAACAAGCGACGCGGTCCCCTCGGCCCCGAAGAGGCACGGGAGTTGGCCCGGAAAATGCGTGCTGAGGCGGCGGCTCGCGCGCAGGAGAACAACGACAGCAGCACTGACATGGACAGCCTTGCCGCTGCTCTCGACAGCGCCTCGCTAGAGCCTACCGTCCACGAGGTGGAGGAGAAGCAGGCTGATCCCGAGCACCTGATCGGCTTTGCCCGAATCTACTCTGGCACACTCTCTGTCGGCGATGGGATCTACTTGTTACCGCCCAAGTTCTCCCCGGGGAACCCACACGCGTCACCGGTACCGCAAAGGGTGACTGTCGAGGCTTTATACATGTTGATGGGCCGCAACTTGGAGAGCCTCAACTCCGTCCCGGCCGGTGTAGTTTTTGGCATTCGCGGTCTCGAGGGTAGCGGGGTCCTGAAGAGCGGCACGCTTTGCAGTCAACTTGAAGGATCAGTCAACTTGGCCGGTATCGCCAACACGCTCGGCCGCCCGATCGTGCGCGTCGCTTTGGAGCCTGCCAACCCCGCCGACTTGGACAAGATGATCCACGGACTCAAGCTACTCGTCCAGAGTGACCCTTGCGCCGAGTACGAGCAGTTCTCAAGCGGTGAACACGTCTTGCTGACCGCCGGCGAACTGCACCTTGAGCGCTGCCTGACGGATTTGCGCGATCGGTTCGCCCGATGCGAGATCCAAGCCGGTGCCCCTATTGTTCCTTACCGCGAAACTATCGTTCGCGCTGAGGAAATGCGGCCCCCAGTTAACAAAGAACTGGGCCGTGGGGCGGTAGTCGGCGTGACGAGCTCTAAGCAAGTTACCGTCACGTTGCGAGTACGCCCGCTTCCGGCAGATGTGACCAGTTTCCTGATCAGGAACCATTCTGCCGTTAAGCGCTTATACTCCTCACGCAAAGCGGCCGGTGAGGCAGGAGATACGACCTCACCGCCTCCAGAGACCGTCACCATCGAAAATGGTGTAGCTGAAGACGTGGGCGAGGAAGGGCTGGGAGCAGGCGGTTCCAGGATCTTGTCTCCTGAAGAGCTCCGAAAGCAGCTACAGTCCGAATTTGAGGAGGGTAGCAAGGGTAAAGACGGCGAGGTGTGGAAAACGGTAGTGGATAGGATCGTGTCGTTTGGATCAAAACGGATTGGCCCAAACCTGTTGATCGACGCAACTAAAGATCAGTATTTCAGCAAAGCATTCCCCTCCGAGAAGAACCCTTCAGGAGGGGCTAGCGGTCCGTCAACTCATGATGAGATGCTTTACGCCGGTCACTTCTGCGACAAGATCACGTACGGCTTCCAGCTGGCTACCGACCAGGGGCCGCTGTGCCATGAGCCTGTTCAAGGGATCGCGGTGTTTATCGAAGACATTGCAGTCACGACAGCCTCTGAAGATGAAGCGTCTGCGAGAGATAGAGTGGGAAGGTTGACAGGGGAGGTGATCAAGGCGGTGCAGCAGTCTATCCACAAGGGGTTCCTGGACTGGAGTCCGAGACTGATGTTGGCCATGTATTCTTGTGAGATTCAGGCGAGCAGTAAGTCCCCTTCCCGCTTTTTTTCTTTGTTCTTTTCCTTTGTTCTTTTTCTTTTTCTTGGTGTGGCTTCTAACGATTTGACAGCCGAGGTTCTCGGACGAGTCTACGACGTGCTGACCAGACGGCGCGGTCGGGTGCAGTCGGAGGCTATGAAGGAGGGCACACCCTTCTTCACCATCCAGTCTTTACTGCCAGTAGCAGAGTCGTTTGGCTTTGCGGACGATATGCGCAAGCGGACCTCCGGGGCTGCGCAGCCGCAGCTCATCTTTACTGGGTACGAGATTCTGGATGAGGACCCCTTCTGGGTGCCCTTCACCGAGGACGACCTGGAGGATTTGGGAGAGTATGGTGACCGAGAAAACGTGGCCAAGAGGTACATGGACAGCGTGCGAAAGAGGAAGGGACTGCTGGTGGAAGGCAGGAACGTGGCTACTGATGCGCAGAAGCAAAAGACACTCAAGAGGTAAACCACTGGAACATAGGGCAGGGAAGAAGTACGAGTCAGTAATGGGATAGATAGAGGTAGAGAAAACAGGCGGGCGGTCCACAACACGAACAAATGTTATGGCTTTGGAATAACGCAGTTATTTAGATGTTTAGAATAGCGAATGCATTGTCACTCAACCGAGACGAGATAGGGATTAGCGACCAGCAATGGTCGAGACTTACCTGCTCCATTCTCTTCGTGTACAGCACGGCACGGACACCTCTACGATAGCTCGTGGGAGTATTAGAGGCGGCTGGTAATGGCCTCAGCACCCTTGAGAAAGCATGTATGTACAGAAAAGAAAAAAAGGGAAACGAAACTATATAACAGGATAAAGATTTCCGCTAGACCCTATAACCAAAAACTCCAAAAGATGTGCCTGCTTCCATCCAAGACATAATTCCACACACAATCATACAACATGTCAAGACCTCTTTTGGCCCATCTCCTCGCCTGCAAACTCATCCCAGTCATCATAATAATCTCCTCCTCCGCCCCCTAACTTCCTGCCAACCCATATCCCCACGGCAGTGGCTATGCTGGCTATGAGGAACCAGCCTTCAAACCAACGATCCACAAAACCCGGTTCCAATGCACTCTCGAGTACATGATCCCCCACTGACCTCCCTACATCCCTGGGTAGGTTACTGCGCAGCAGCAGGGCAGAACTAATAACGTACGTGGCTGCGATCTGCCCAATCAGCAGAGCCAAGTTCGCCTGCGCCTGATATAGCAAGCCTGGAGCCCATTTTGCGAATATGTGAAACGTCTGCAATACCGAATTTGCGCTGGCCGCTAATATCACCCCTGACAGCAAAAAGGAGATCTGCCTGGCCCAGGCCATCTGATCTAGCTTCGGATCCCAGTGCTTCGCTAACAACCCGAGGAATCTGTTTATCGGGTCTGAGCTCGAAAAGGTAGCATGTCCAACCGCCATCCTCCGTAACGTCGTTAGTGTCGTTGCGAGGATGCGATATATGCAGTACACGCTAAACGCGTAGCTCGGCACCGCCAGTACTTTTCCAAGTATCGTCCCATCGCGGGCATGTGCTGCCTGACGCGTCTTTAGCATATTCAGGGACCCCCTCAAATTCGTCTCCATCGTTTCCAAACCGGAGATTTCCAATTGCAAAGCCTTGATTTCCGCAGCGTCTGACCCCCCACCACCAGCCATCCCTTTGATAGAGGTAAACATCTTCCCAACCAACCCGGCGCTCCTAGACGCCTGCGCCGTGTCTTCTGATGCCATTGCCAACTTCCTCTGCAGCGACCGCAACCGATGCCGTTTGGTGACGAGCATCTCGTTAGTAGCGTCCAACCCGGCCTGTTTTCGAGCGATGTCGGCGTCTGTGATCGGGCGCCTCTTGTATGACCGATTGTCCGAGAAAAAGTGCCACGGGGTCGAAACGCTCGCGAACCCTGACAAGAGCGCCATGAGCGATATGCCGATGACACCTATCCTCTCCAGACAAGCACGGGATAGCCTCCCGCCGTCAAACAGCTCCCCGACGGAGTCAGACCGTAAAGAGGCTCGGCCGATAGTCATGCCCGTGCTGTCGAACCCGCCCCCTCCTACGCCACCTGCCGCCCCATAGAGGTAGTCACCTTCTGGAACAGCCCGGCCTAAAGACCAGAACGCAAACAGCCATCCTCCAAACGCCACCATCTGCATGACCAAAGCGACTCGACCGCCGGTACACCACCGTCCCTTTCCCTTTCCCTTACCGGTGCTAAACGACCGGAACCCGAGCCCGGCTATCACCGACTGAACCTCCAGAAACGGAATCAGCACGATCAGCATAAACAGTAGCGTAGGCACTGTTATCCCCAACGCGACGTTCCGCGCGTGGGAGTTGACGAAATGCGAGTCCGAGATCTCAGCCAGGATGAGCTCAGCTAGCACGGTCGACAGACCGATGGTCGCCGAGAACGTAACAGCCGCTACCCTCCTCCTCAAGGAGGTCCGGCGCGATCCATATTCCGCGTGCGCCTGTTGCAGGCTGGGCGGGGCCGTTGCCGGTAGGATATGATCCTCCCCATCATCGATCCCCCCGTGAGAGCTGTTTTGTATCCGCGACAGATGGGGAAACACCTTTCTGGAAACGACTAAACTGACGACAACAAATGTCGCGATGAAGGGCGACAATGAGAACAGCGTGCCCGCGGACGTGGTGTATGGGGAGGATGCGGTGCAGAGGTCATTATCCCCGCAATCTCCTCCCTCAGACGGCGTCATCTCATCGATAAGATGCACTGCACGTGAAAGGCACGAGGGTTTGTTTGACTCGCTAGTATGAGGGTGTGTAAGTGGAGGTACATACAACAGCAGGTGGTGGGTGTGAAATGAATCAATCAATCCTGCCTGCCTGCCCGTTTACCTTATTTACCTACCTTAGTGTAGGTTCAGCCCCTCCGAAAGTCGGGCCCACTCTTCAGCTCAGACGGGTGCGCGTGCGCGTGCGCGGGTACCTGAGCCTCTGCGCACTGGGGCTATGCGGTAGTGGGTAGCTAGATAAGTAATTAAGTGTGTTGGTTGCAGTTGCGTTTGGTTGGCGATTTCTACATGATTGCGTCGTTCGGCGTGGGTACAAAAAACGGCGGCGCGCAAGAAGAATATGCCAATAGAGCGTCCGTTTCTGTCGTCAGTGAGTGATTGATCTGGTTGACGACGTTGCTCGTGTTCGTAGGTAGTAAGGTTCAATGTGGGCTGTCGCCCCGAGATGCAGGGCAGCTCAGCATGGCACGCCGCAGTAGCCAACTGGCAGGATGACAGATCGGTAAATGATTTCTCCGGGACGTTGTGTCCGTCAGCGTTCCACGACAACCTTATTTGTCTCATTCTGCGACAACAACAGTTGTCATAAATTCGAAACCTTACTATCTCCATGATTCTCAGGCTTTGACTGTACTATGTTGTCCCAGATTTTCTGAGTGCCGGTTGTTTCACTCAAACCGCGAGAGCAAACGCCCATTCTATACCCTAACCCTAGATCATATGGGAAACCGATAATTTATATGAACATGGATATCAGAAAATTAGAAATCAGATTTTACCAGGACTCTAACTTAGTGCTTATGTCTCGATATGTTGAGTTTGTCATCACAAAGCTAGGTAATTTTCCATACGGTGCAAAGCCCAAGTGCCACCGTCATGTAGCTGCTACCACTAGCCTAACGGCTAACTATCATGTGATATTCTCTAAGTCTAGGACTTATTTACTATGATCGGAGCAAACCGTCCTAGTTCAGTCTATGAGTTACACTGAGCGAGGTGTAATCAATGTGGCGGGCAACGAAAAAACTAGTTCACTAGATCAAATTGCCACCCATCGCGAGTTTTTCTTTTCTTCTTTCCTTTTGTCCTTTTTTAATTTTCCAGAGACAGTGGGCGTCTCTGCTGCTCGCCATTATGAATACTTCAGTCCGACTGGATGTAGAACAGAACTCAAACATCAGAGCTGAGATTGACAAGCAAAAGTTGCATTACAAAGGCGGGCTATTTCGGACAGTAAGCTTTCCTTAGTCGTCTATAGGCTTTATGTAAGTAAGCTCAGACCATGCACTGAATCAATGACACGGTTAGAATATCGTGCGTTGGAACCGACTCAACTGGCGGGTACGAGATTCCCAAGGACAGATCTCATTATCATATAATTATGCTGTATCTGGGTTTTGGAGTGTCTGGGAATTGCACAGCGTGGGCCCTAGCTAGCACCTGACGGAGGGAAGCATAAGCTGATAGTGATGGCGGACACTTGTCCGTTAGGCTGCTAGAGGTTTCGTCTAAGACTATTAAGACACGCGCTTGGGTAAGGGTCCAAGTCAGATTTTTGAAGCCGTACCCGGTCTAGCCATCATAACTCTGGAACGAGCAATTAAGATTGTCGACGGACTAGGCGACGACATAGCTACAGACAGGGGTTCGACGCACCAAAGGATATGCAATACATCATCAATCTCTGAAGCTTCGCTCTAACATGGACCGGAAACCAAGCTTCACGTGTTAGTCAAACGTCTAGCCTTGGAATCTCTCCATTATCTACGTTATGGACAAAGTTGAAACGCAACACACACAGATACATGTGAAAATCCGAAATCCCATAAATGCCTGGCCTGTAGGCCACTCATCTCTCGCAGTACAACACCTCTCCTCCTCCTCTTTCCTCTTACACACAGACGTTGACACAACCAACCCAGACACAACCAACCCAGACACAACCAACCCAGACACAACCAACCCAGACACAACCAACCCAGACACAACCAACCCAGACACAACCAACCCAGACACA